>JABFPN010006164.1:0-11968 GCA_022817305.1 Leptoteleia sp. ZL-2020
ATTGTTAAATAATCTCCCAGATTGAGAAAATGTGCTGAATCAACAACATCAATTAATTCTCATTCATTTTAATAAAAACGAATAACACCCTAATCTAGTAATTAACGCTTACGGCATCATCTTAAACGAGATTGAAATTAGATAGAAGCGAAATTGAAATGAGATTTGAATGGGACGAGATTTGAGCGAGAGCGTGATGCCACTGCAGAATTGATTCCGGAATCATGTGTTCTAAAACTCATCTAGTTTCATATTAATACAGAAGGATATAATTTATTCAACGATTTATCTGCTTTCAAACAATATTGTTGATCAAATGGTGCATTCTCCTGATTTAAAATAATAGATAAGTTGGTCTAAATGTGAATTATTGGAAAAATCAACCTATGTTTTGGAACACAAGATTCCGGAATCAATTCCGGAATCATGCGCTCCCGTAAGCACCCTATATGTGTTCACAAAATCGTTGTCAGTCGTAGCGCGATCAAAAATAAAAATATCTAGCGAGGAGACTAGGGAGTTTCGGGCAGAAGTCTAAGTGAATTGGTCTAAACTTTAACGCACTTTAACGTATCATCCAGTATCATCTCATATGATCACATTGAATCTTGAATCGAGTAGAGATTGTAACTAGTATACGAAGTTAATTTTAAAGTTTTATATCATTTGCATTGAAGATTATAATATAAATAACGTGTAATCGAATTTTTGTATAAAATTCATAATATACGTCAACAAAAGTGAATAAACACGTGCGAGGAAATTTAGTTTCAGAATCTTTGATAAGTAAGTGTTATTAACTATTTCTTTTGTATTTTTTGGTGATACGGATTAATTATTTTAATTCTGATTGGATTAATGGATTAATAAAATCCTTTATGTTCTATACAATATGGTTGGATTAAGAGTTTTATACAATTATGGTACATATTTGAATATGATTGGATTAATGATGATTAAAAATTTTAATATTTTCAATTTACAATTATATCTCTATTATATATATTAAATCTATTACATTTTAATTACATTTAAATTAATAATTTTTAGTAATGTTCATATTGTTAAAATTATTAAATTAAATTTAAATATTCTTAAAAATTACTTGAAGTAATAGAAACTGTGGTTAATGATTATCATGCCTGTCTGAGATTATACATTCTCATTTTATGTATATATATTTTTTATGCACCAAGTAAAGCTGATAAAACGTTCATTTTTATTAATTTATTTTTAATTTATGTTTAATATGGTTGGCATATTTTAAATCATCAGATTTGAATAAAATAACTATATTCAAATGACTAATTTAAATCAAATATTTATTACATTTTATATTTTTATTCAATTTTAGGAAGAATATAAAAAGGTTGATTAGAATATTCATGACATAGTATTGCTTTTTAGTAAATTTAAAGAGCATTTAATCAATTATATACTTATACTATGTATATATTAACATAATATATTGTTGCTTTTTATTATTTTTACTTGAATATTGGCAATGATAATACTTTTCAAAATATATATTTATCTTATTATGAATAAGTTATACAAATTTTTTAGCGTTTGTTTTAATTTATAATACATAAATAGTTGACTAAAAATAGAAAAAAGTTTATTCTAATTTTACTAATGAAAAACAATAATAGATAAAAAGTAAAAAAACAATCTTTTTATTTTTAAAAATATGATTTCCTCATATTTTGGGCAATTTATTGGTGTTGATCCGATGTATTTATTCTACGTTTGGTGATTCACCATTTTAATTAATTGTAGGAAATATTCATATTTTTTGTACATCACAGTAAATAATTATTTGCATGAATTTAAAATATTTCATAATATTATTTTAGGACAATTTTCAGACGTTTTAATTTGTTATAACAAATAAAATTTTGTAGGCATAATGTCTGAATCTAAATCAAGTGACCCTTCAGAATGGTTACATCCAAAGGAACTTATGAGAAGATATCAGTTGAAGATGAAAAAGAGGGCTCTTCAAGCTCGAATGCAGAAAGCTAGTACAGAAAATAAACCCATAACAGACAACGTGGATACTAAAAGTTCAACACCACCAGCACAAAAACGCAAGAATCCATTTGCTAAAATTGATAATGAAAAAAAATTGAAAATTGAGGAGCCTCCACCATCAGTTGATTTAAGTCAAGATTCTACATTATTTGAGTT
The DNA here is from genome assembly GCA_022817305.1 of Leptoteleia sp. ZL-2020. Classification (NCBI taxonomy): domain Eukaryota; kingdom Metazoa; phylum Arthropoda; class Insecta; order Hymenoptera; family Scelionidae; genus Leptoteleia; species Leptoteleia sp. ZL-2020. The sequence goes on from JABFPN010006164.1 coordinate 2,191, forward strand.
ATTAAATATACAAAGTGAATCTACTGATATTAAAAACACATCAAACTCTACTGTGACATTCAAAGATGCATTAACTAAAGTTAATGAAAATGCTGCCGTTATAGTAGAGCCTCCAAAGGGTGAAAAAAATTTGCCTATAGATTGGACATTAAGTAGCAAAATGAGAATAATGTCATTTGAACCATTTCCTTGGACTGGCCTATGTAGGTCCAATGAAGAAGCTTCTGGTATTACAGGTTTTGTCAGAACTCTTGACATTGGAGAAGACAGTACAACTTTAGATAGTGGTCCTAAAGCAAGGTACGTTAACATAATAGTTTATTATTAGCTAATATTTTAAATAAACAGATCAACAATTGTTTGTTTAAATTCTACATGTAAATAATTATGATAATTAATATTGTATAGCAATTTTAATTCTACAAAATCATGTGGAATCGGGAAAAGTTTGGTCGACGTCATTAGTGGGAATCAATGATAGTTATTCTTTGCGAATGAGAAAAAGTCCATTGTCAGTCATAGTCTCGTCGCAGAATAGATTTCCTTGTTTTTTGCAATTGTTCTAATTCGCCCGTGATTACTGTAATTTTATAATATGATTAAATAAATAGTTAGTTTATTCATATTTTCAGCCGTGTTGTTTTATTTATTAACATTTAAAGAATCTGTTTAAATACAACAGTATATTTACCTACGATTGGGGACTCAACCTATGAAAATACAATTTTACTCTACATATATATTAAATAATAATTTAAAAACAATATAGTAATGTTTTAATTTCACAAGGTTTAATATAATATTTTTTTTATTTTCAGATTTCGTCAATGTTGTCTTGTTTGGCAACATCCATCACTGCCTTGGCTTCAGTTATTTCCACGAATTGGGAGTAAATCTGCAAGCACTTTAGGTAATTCAAGTGGAATCAGTGGTCAACCAATGCAAGATGCTTTATATAAAGAGTGGTGTGAAAGTTACAGATCACTTTTCCAGTTATTAAGATCACGACAGTGTCCATATTTCTACCTTTGTACAAATTCATTTACAGCTTTATTTCGTGCAGCTGGAATTTGTGGAATTCCAGAAATGCATGTTATTATTACACCAACATCAAAAGCATTCCGAGAGACCTTGCAGAAAGAAAGTAAATAAATTATTTAACTTCTTTTAAAATAAATTTTTTTATATATATACATGTATACATATATACATATTCATTCTTAAAGAGCTCAACATGAAATTGCAGTAGTTAGATAAAATTTGCGCCAAATATAAATGTCAAGAGAAAAGATCTTCTTTTTTTGAAACTAAACTTTTACGATATATTTAACCATTAAATATTCATTATAATTGTTATTATTTTAAGATTATTTTCTTAACAATTAAGAAATTATTATAAATTTTTAAAGTATATAAATGTGAATAATCTTATTTGTTATGATATTTTTAGATATTTATTTTAAAACGCCCTTGAAACGAAAAAAGAAAAGACATTCTGGTACGGATTCTGGATTTGATAGTAATAGTTCTACAACTAATTCAGTGTTAAATGAAAATGATGAGGATGAGGATGATGATGAATCAGATGAGGAAGAATGGTTGAAAAATATGGGTTTTGATATGAGTCAAATTCATCTAGCTAAAAAGGTAATAATTAAAATTTAATATAAATATGTAACTTCAGTATATTAACATCCATTATACGTTATTATCATTGATTGTAATTATTTCATATTTGTCTGTTGTCAAACAAATACGGTCGTGAAATAGACTTAGATACAAAGTTTAACAGACGTTAAAACAAAATTATTAATTATATATTTAATATATTTTCATTTGACTTTTTTTATTATGTTCATTTAATGCTTACAGAAACCAACTCCAGAAGAAAATGAAGTTATAAACACAGAGTCTCTCATTTGTGTAACAGGGATTGAAGTGCAGGGTCTATTTAATTATTTGTTAAATTGCAAATCGTTAATAAGCAAATATGGATCTTTTGCTGGTGTTCCTCCAACTTTATTATCTCCAGTAGCATTTTTAGGAGGTACTCTAAAGCCAATTAAAGCCAGAAGTAGCATTGAAGATTATGACGATGAAAAAGTATATTCTTTGGAATTAAAAGGACCTATACTGCCACATCTTATACCATCCTTGTGCAATTTAATGAAATCTTATAAAATGAAAGTATTCACAATGAGCTGTGCTCACGAAACATCAACAAAGGCTTTTTCTAAAGAAGGAAATGGTAAATATAATTTTTATCTAACTATTATATTATTAGTAATTAAATATTTTATTGTTTAAAAGTATTAGTAATTATTTTAGTTATGAATATGGTTAATGAGAACGACTTTAAGATAACCTTTAAATATATTTAAATTTATTAAATTTATGTTTATCCATTTTTTATTACATTTATTAAAAGAATGTCCTCAATTGCTTTTATTGACGATGTTAATATTTTGAATAATTTTTTTATTTGGGAAACATAGCAGGATTCATTTTTATCCTTTATTTTATAAAATAAATAGTATATATATTCCACAATTAAAGATAAAAAACAATAACCCTATATTTATTAAATTAATGAAATTTGTTCAAATTATTCTTTTCTAATTATTTTTTCAAGTTTAGTATATATGTGGCCGTGAAAAATGATTTAAAATTGATTTATTGAGACTTTTATTACTAACATAACTTTTTGCTGATGTTTTGTCCAATTTACTTAGATTTTATCAGTGTTTTGAATGATAATCGAAATTATTCAATATTTTTACAAAAACCTATAAAATAACAATGCCTAATGTCAGATTACATTGTTTACTTTGGTCACATCATTATTATGACCAGCATTATGACAACACTTTTCGAATAAAGAATAATGATCTGATCAAAAAAAAGGAATGTAATTCAAAATAACATCAGATATTACTATTTTAATGTGATTTTTGTGATTTCATTTAAATGTTATGAACTACTATTTTGTCATTTGAACAGTCATTGTCATTAACATTCAGTAGATATCAGCAAGTTAGATGAAATATAAACATGAGGATGTAATGAATGATTTAGATTTCTTATATGTATAATTTTTATGATACTTAGGTAATCGAGAAGTTAAGAATTATTATTATTATTCTAATGTGTTAATTTTATTTTTTATAGTCGAATGTAATGGTAAAAAAGATGCATTATTACCATACGTATTTGGACAAGAAGGCCTTAGTGATTGTGGATTCAATAAGGAATTGTTATCATTATTTTGTAATTCTGATGCTAAAGGATTTGGAGTACTAGACTGTTTGAAATACACCGATGGCTTCTACATTTGGGAATGAAGTTACCTGTAGTTGGAGCGTGATAAAGAAAACACACCAAATGATATTTTTATTCATATAATTCTTATTAATACTTATTTACTACAAAAGATCACAAAAATGTATAGTCTCTAAGGAATTTTCAAAATGTACAATGTGTTAAGTTAAATAATTACATTTATTTATTTGCTGCACTGATAAAAAAGTTAAATACTGTTTAAAAAATTTTTTGAACAGTCAAATGAAAATATATTAAACTGTATGACGAGAATGTCATTTGTTCTCATTCTTACATTGTAAAGTAGTTCTGTAAATAAGTAATTTTTAATAAATAAATATCAATGAATAGATAGATAGATGAATTTAACATGTAAATATGTGTAATTGTGACGATTTACTGAATGTGATATAAATTATTAAAAAAAAAAAAAAAAAAAAATATGATATTGATTCTTGGCGTATCTTGTAAGTTTAAACGTCTGTAATTAGCTTGCTCACACTTTATCACAGCACTTCTCGATATAACTTGAATAACGAAATTTCCGCGAACTTCTCAGAAAATAAGCTGACTGCAAGAATTTAAGGTGGTAATAACATATAAGAAACATAGTCATACAATATAAGTGATTAAACATGATGAGTATTAAATAGTTTAGTTGGCGAATCAATACTTTTATAACAATTTTCTTCGGTTTTTTTCTAAAATGTATTTACATCGAAATTATTGTGATACATATTTCAATAAGTATTGTATATAATACTTAAGAAGATTTTATAATAAATTGTACCTTTAAGCGAAGACAATGTAAATAAAAGTATATGTAAATAAAATATAAACAAAACATCTTACACAATCATTATTTAGTTAACGCTCATGAATTGGATATTTAATATTGTCCAAAGAAAAAAATAACAATCATTTTTAAATAAGATTTTGAGTGAACAATTACAATTTGATGAAATAAAAGAGAACCATTTACATATAACAATGTTATAATAAAGTAATGATACAACATACTGAAAGTTTAATGGACGTAATTTGTACTGAAGGTACGTTCATAATAAACGACGAAACAAGTGAATCGTATCACTTTGCGTGACATTGAGGATTGGCCTTGCTTATTGAAACTGCAAACGCTCGTTTGTATGCGATGACCTCTTTCCTGTTTAGAAAAAAAAAAAGAATCTTTTTTGTTAAAAACTGTAAAAGTTTAGCGGACGCCTGAAAAAAATTAAATGTACCGTTTTACACATCATTTACATAATTTAATTGCGAAACTTGTTTTTCGCCATCAGTTTATAACTAACGGAATTATTTTATTTACACCTTATTTTAATTTCCACTACGTCCTCCGAAATATTTCAACTGATCTTTTATTTAAATCCCATCAATCAAAATTATTGAAGGATAATTTTTTGCTCACGCACAGCCGTGGTTTCTAATGCATTGTATTAATTTAGAAAGTAAAAGTTTATAGATCTTAAAAATCGGGTCGAAATTATTTTGTAACATTTCATTTGAAACTGAATCGAACATAAATTAAAAAGTACTCTACCACATATTAATTAATCCATAAAGTTATATGTCACGCTTACAGTGTATCGTAAAAAGAAATGTTTATAAAACAGCGAGAGTTATGTATGAGCTTGAGTGAATAATAGGCAGCTTCCAACTAATTACGTTCTGGTGACAGATATAGTAGTAGTACTGCATTAAGGAGTGAGCGGATTTTTTCCGCTCTTTTTTATTTGACTGGATTTTTTCGTTGCCGCTGCAAAAAAAAAAAACAATTACAAAATGACCATTTAATATTTGTCGGCGTAATACATTGTATCGTAAGCGGGCGTGCAAGTATCTAACAGTGAAAGTTCGCGTGATTTTAATGTCCCGATGCCGACAAGGAGACCTAATCCAGCGAGACTCCGTAGTCTCGGTTAGGCTCATTTACCTTCACGACTCGTACTTGTGGCCTACAAGCAAATCTTTTGCAACCTTTTATCAGTCGGTGCATTTAATGTCAATATAATTTTACGATGATTTCGTGTTAATACTAAACAAATATTGTAATGTGCAAAACTCAATCAGTCAGCGCAGTTCACTCGATGCCTGATGTTCGCGGCTGATCATGTTTTAAAGTGCAATTGAAATATTTTAGTTCAAAAATCGAGTACGCTTTGTGAGGAGTAACATACAATTCGTTCCGTCATAAGTAAGCATTATCTGCCCTGTATATTACCGTGGTGAATAGTTTTTTCATTTAAATTTCTTTGGCATTATACTACAATAATGCAAAATATTTTCGGTGATTTTCATTCATTAGTAACGTCGTCTGAATTTTGTATGCTGTTTTAGTTAGTAAATATTTTAGCAGTTTCTTATCTTGTGTTTGGATTATCTGGCAATTGAATCGAACTTTAGATAATAAATAAATAAATAAATAAATAATAAAAGTAATGAAATTAAATTTCGTATTAAATTTGCAACAACATTCTGTAAAAAATGGGTTAGTTCAAAGTGTTATGCGTAGAATTTGATATTGCTGTTTGATTTAAGGAACAATGACAGCAGGTGTTGATTTTAAATTTTGTTATATAAAGAAATTGTTTTGCAGTTGATGATTTATGCCATCAATTGCGTGATCCATATCATCGTCTTTTTGTAATGACGAATTTTTCATTAGAAATAAAATTAATCTTTTTCCATATTTTTCAATTTTGTTAAAAGGTGTAAATATTAATGTCATTATTTTATATTGTAAGCATATTTGGATTTGTTATGATACATGATTTCAACTATTAGACAGTTGAAAATGTGGGATTCACAATATGCTCTTCAATATAAGTTCTATTATATAAGTTAAAATAGTTTTGTTTATGAATTCAGTATGTTTTTTGTTGTATTATGATTGTATTAAAAAAATATTCTACAGACTGTTAATTATTATAAATTCAATTTATGGTATTTATAGTGAACTTAGGATAATGATGATACACGCGATTTTTAGAATAAGTAATAGTTTATGTAGTTTTTTTATATTGGATTAGTGACAATTTTTTCCCCCATTTACTTAATTTGTAATAATTTAATATTATTTCTAGCTAGGTAATTGAACGTTATCTTTTATTTGTCCAGTGAATAAGTAATTCTTTATTTTAATTTATTTAAATATTATAAGTCATTATTTATGATGTAAAGCATGACATATAATTTAAAAGATTTAATTTTCTTTTGTGAAAGCGATAAAGTTGAATTATATTTAGTGAATTGTTTGTTAATAGACAGTTAATATTAATAGTCGGGTTACTTGTGTGATTATTATACCAACATACCCAGTGTCCATTCATGTATATCAAAAGCACTGGTTTAACGTTTGTTCTTATCACAATCAAGAAAGATTGTTTGAATACTTCATAATGTTTGACAATTAGTTTGACAAATCTTTTTCGTAATAAATATAATCTTATAGTAAAATATTAATTGCATATTATCATTTTTAATAGATAATAATGGAAAAGACTAAGGAAGCAATAAAGACTACAGATTATGGAACGTAAGTAAAATAATTCCAATTGCAATTTTGTTTAGTAATAAAAGTTGAAATCAATAAATCAAATAGATTGATTTATATAATTATATCATTATACTTAATTGTACAAAAAATTCTATAAAATTATTCTCGAATCATTATTTTGCATGGTTATAGGCGTCAACGCAAAAAAGTCCTATCATTGTTGGTAAAATGCCTCACAATGTTAAAACAAAACACGAGCAATGCCTTATGCATTCTTTCAAATCTTTTCACTTTTCATTATATGAAAAGAGAAAAAAATGTTTATTATTTATCTTTTTATGATATTGCAATATCCCAGAAAGATCCCAGGAAAATTGACCCAATATGTTAAAGTTATAATGATATTTTAATTCTTAAAGAGTGCCTCAGTTTGACGAAGAGCCAGAAACATGGAAGTTTTGGAAAAAGAGAAGATATGTCGTTGGGATCTTGGCTTTCTTTGGATTTTTTGTGTCTTATATATTAAGAGTTAATTTAAGCGTAGCTATTGTGGCAATGACAGCGAATGTTTCTACCGTTAATGAAACAGGAGAGATAACTTTCGTAAGCTTATATATCATTACTTTTATTAAATCGATCAACTTAGTAATTATATTTATTATATTAGTAGTATTCGAATGCATTTCAAAATTCGTGATTTTAGAAGCGTGAGTTTGATTGGGACTCAAAAATGCAAGGACTCATATTGAGTTCATTTTTCTATGGATATATAAGTACGCAACTTTTTGGAGGATGGTTGGCAGCCCGTATTGGTGGAAAAAGGGTTTTTGGATTTGGCATTGCAGCCACAGCATTTTTTACAGTTATAACACCACCAATCGCTAGATTTAATGTATACTTGTTTGTTGCTGTTAGAATCATCGAAGGTGTTTTTGAGGTAATTTTTTTTTTGCTATAATAACAAGTCGTAAAATTGCTCTCAAATTTCAGGCATATAGAATTATTCTTATTAGATCGCGAGTGTAATTTATGTTAATTTAAACAAATATCAGTTTTAAGTACTTTTAAAAGATTAAAATTTCAATAATTAATTAATAACAAGATTTGATATACCTATATGTTGATTTATTTTTTAGGGCGTGACATATCCATGTATACATGCTGTATGGGCCAACTGGGCACCTCCTCTGGAGAGGTCAAAGTTAGCTACATTGGCATTTTCAGGAAGTTTCGTTGGCACCGTATTTGCCATGCCAGTATGTGGAATTATGGCAGAACGTCTTGGTTGGGCGAGCATTTTTTATGTCTTTGGAGCAATTGGAATTGTTTGGTATATTTTCTGGTCACTTGTCATTACTGATAGACCAGAAGACGATCCACATATATCTCAAGCAGAGCTAAATTACATTAGACGAACCTTGGGAACTGTTAAGAGAGAGGTATTATAATATGTTTTAAATGCTTTTTTTTCTTGATCTAATGGCTAATAACAGTTATTTGTTGCATTATAATTTATGTTGTATTTAATGTGAAATTAAATTTAAATAATTCACATATTATTGAGTAATGTACTTTTCCATAAATAACTTTGTAATCGACAGCTTTCTGTGGCAAGGCTGTCCTCACTCACTTTTTTTAAGAAAGTCCCCGAAAACTAGCTTTTCTTTTATACAACTCAATACATTTCGACCTCTTAATATTGTCGCACTGCCGGTGTATTTCCATTAGATTAAAAAAATGAACTATTCGACTTTGATAATGCTTAAAAAAATTAATGCACTTTAAAAGTAACATTACACGGGAAAAAAGCTGTATAGTTCACAGCAAAATAACATTGACTCAACAGAGGACAAACGTGTTGATCAACATGGTCATTGCGTTGGCCAAACAGCGTACCTTCTTTTGTTTTACCGAAATTATATAACTGTTTTACCGACAGAATAAGTTTTAGTGTCCTATTATTTTTCCCGCGTAATATGTTATTTTTTTGTATACTAATAATAAAGATTGTAAAATAATGATGTACTTTTCAAGTATACTAATGTACATTTGAACGAAAAAAATGCCACATTATCCATTAAAAAATACGTGTTTTTTTCATAAACTAATGTTGTTCCGTAATTTATATTTCATACTTAAATTAATTATTGTTTAAACAATTGATTTATGTTTTCTTAAGCTGAAAATAAATTCAAACACCAGCTGAAGTAAGTCAATTTTTGAATGCAAAATAAGTGCTTTAATTTCCATTAGAATGATAATAATATATTTTCAGACAATTATATAAATAAATGCAAATGTATTTTGCTTATGAATTGTATATTTGTTTCAATGTATGCCGCTTTTAAGATATATTTTCAAACCTATTATTGATATGATTATTTTCTTAAAATACAAAACGAAGTAATATTACACCTTTAAATTACATTTATAATTGCAGTTTTTACACTGTCGTATATAAATATATCTTATTCTTGAAATTACATAATAAATAGAAATTATGGTGTTATAGAAAATCACCCATCCATGGAAAAAAATTTTGGCTTCTCCACCTGTGTGGGCTATTGTAATGGCTCATTTCGCAGAAAATTGGGGCTTTTACACAATGTTAACTCAACTGCCTACTTTTATGAATGGTAAATATAAGTTTTCGTAATAATTATTTTTTTATGCGATCCTATCTTTTACCGCAAACACATTAAATATTTAAATATGTCAAATAATTAATATTGTCTTTTTTAGACGTTTTGAATTTCAAATTAGAAAAAACCGGATCATTTTCTGCTCTACCTTATCTGGTTATGGCATTAGTTTTGCAAGTGACTGGTCATTTAGCAGATTATCTTAGATCAAGAGAAATATTATCTACAACTCAGGTAATTAGTTAATTCATTTTAAATAAGTAAGTATTGTAGTCATTAGTATTGTACCATGGTCATTTTAATA
>JABFPN010006165.1:0-11966 GCA_022817305.1 Leptoteleia sp. ZL-2020
TTTACATCAGCAAAAAACCAGAAACTACATTTTATCTAAGTATAGCCAGCCAGTATTTTTGAAAATTCTGGATTTAGTTTTTGGCCAGTTACTGGACAGTTCTGGTTAGAAACTTGCTAGTGCCAGTGAAGTTTTTCTGGCTAGACACTAGGTACACAGTGCGTGACGATGCTGGCTAGTACCTGGTTAGTTTTTCATGCTAGTAACTGGGCAGAGACCAGTAAAATCTGGCCAGTTCCAAGCATAAAACTAGACCAAATTTTTACTTAAGTATGCATTTTACATGAGAGCGATCGCCGTTTGTCCGGGGTTTTGCCGCGGCGCACCCAATTGCCAGCAAAACTTGATTGATATCGTTATGACCGGTGAATTGTGATAAACAAATTTTCGACGTTTAAGTCCGCGCAATTGTTTATTCGATTTGCTAATGAGAACGGGGCTTTTTTGGCCCGTTCGATTTTCAGTTTCATTTCGTTATTCCGCGTTTTTGATTGCCGTTGCCCCCCCCTCACCCCCCCCCCCGAATCCAACGGACTTAATTGATCAAATTGGATTATTAGTTGGGGGGAGGATTGTGCACGTTTTTGGTGTAAACATCGTGTGTAATGAAATCAATGAAAAGAAAAATTTGTCCCCACCGCTATTTTCTGTTAAGCTTAAAAAAAAGTTTAATGGCAATAGGAATTATTAATGGAATTTGGGTCCTTTTTGGGGGAATTTTTGTGGAGAATTTTTCGATTATTTTGTTGTATTATATTGTATATTAAATTGGGGGTATGTTAAGGTTGGTCAAATATATTAAAAAGAAAAAAAATGGGGGAAAAGAGGTGTCGTTATTGAGGATTGGAATTTTGGGAATGTGTGGAATTTGGTTAAACTTTGGTGTAACTGGGGGAAGGGGCGTGGCCTAAATTTTACGCCACTGATAATTGGGAAGTAGGTACCCCCCACCACTGAACGGCGTAGAGTAGTGGTAAATAGTGCGAGTAGTGAATTGTGAGGCAACGAGTTCTATATTCCTTATCCACACTTATTTTCAAATACTATATCTCGAGGTAAACATTTATAGATTCAATATATATGTTGATTTTTATATGGTATAACGTATATGGTAACATATATGGGACATTTATAAGGTGTAAATTATATATGTGCCATATATGTGGCATATATGTAAACATATATGTTATACCATGTAAAAATTAACATTCGTGTGGTATATATGTGAACATATATGTTATATCATGTTAAAATCAATATGCGACATATATGGGGAAAATATGCAACATTTATGTGGTATATATTGAACATATATGGCGAACATATAAGTCGTATAAATTTTTTCCTGCCCATGTGAAAATCAACATATATGTGGTACTCATGAGATAATATATATGTTACATATATGGGATATAAATGTTATAACATATAAAAATCAACATATATGTCGCATAAATAAATTTTGAGCCTCGAATAATTATTCGTACAATATTACACCCAAGTATTTTTCTATATACGATCTTAATAAAAAAAAAAAAGTAAGAAACCAAAACGGAACTACCTTGTTTACAAATTGAACCCTCCACGTCAAATTAATTTCCTTAATCTCAGTTGAAGCATGATAAGAAATTCCGAGAATGAAATCAAATTTTTTCCGCCGTCGTATAAAACGGTTAAAATTGCGCTTGCAATGCAAAATTGCTAAAATTTTAAACAATATTTTGCCGCCCTCAAGATGCCCTTTTAACATTCCCCTTTGATTGCAATTTGGTTCTTGGTTTATTGTAAAAAAAAAAAAAACCATTAATATTAATAACATTCATTATTCGGAAACGAGAAGATAACACTTATACTAAATGCTCCCGCTATTTACATCTCATTCCCTTAAAATTCCATAAATTCAGCTGAAAGCACCGTACAATACCGAGCAAAGTTTACGGACAATTAGATCGATGTCTGAACACTGATATCAAATGGAAGTGCGCTCGCGACACAAGTCAGCGAAAATTTACTGTAAAGCAAGAACCATTTCGACGGTTATTTCCCCCCCCCCCCCATTGTTCTCCCGCCTTTTGTACCTCTTTCTCTCCTGATGAGCCCGCGATCTTTTCTCTTGTTTTAGGAAAGTTTCGAGAATGTTCTGAGCCGACCTTGTCTCAACAAACTTAGAACCTCGAGCATGGATCCGCCCTCTTTGCTGGTCCTCCTGATCGGTGAGTACTTTATTCGTTTCTCGAGTGCGATTATTTCCCGGCATTCATTGCGCGCACCACCACCATAAACACCTACTTCGCATTGCCTTTTACTTATTGCCGAATTAAACGCGGGAACTTTGAAATTCCCTGGTTTATGGCAACTCTTTCGTTGCCTTTGGCTGTTTGTAACAAATTTAAATGGGGTTAATTTGAGTTAATTCATTGTAGAGGGGGGTTATATATACTAAGGGAAGTTGGATGCGAGAAATTACTATTTTATTTGGCAAAAATAAGGGTATGGTAAAAAAGTTATAGTCAAATTATTAGTGTAATAGTTTGTAAAGATAGGTAAGTGAGCTTTGGAAGGCTCTATATTTTGAGATATTTATCAGGAAATGGATGGAAATCGTTTAAATATGTAGAATATGGTGTGGTCCTGTGAACGGAGCTTTAGACTTTAAATATTGGGGACTGAGTTCAATTCCCGTATAGAGTTCCAATGAAATGAAGTTATTTTATTTTTTTTAAGATACTTTTGGTATTACTGGTATAGTACCTAGTGGTATAAGAAAGGATTTGGTATTTTTTTTCAGGTTAGGTTATAGTACCCGCCAAATTTGAACTTTGTATCAACATATTACGAAGTATAGTAATGTTCCAAGTATCATTTTTTACTATAAAAAATTGGATTCCAACCCCAGAAGACAAGTTATGAACATACTTATAATAAAATATGAGATAAATGCTAAAATAAAGTACTTTTTCCTATACATTTATTGGAATAAATGCTTTATTATAGTATTTCTTTCATAATTTATCATAAGAATGTTCATAAATTGTCTTCCGAGGTTCGAATCCAATTTTTTATGGGAATAGTGTGTACATTCTTAAGAGCAATTAATTAATAAGGAAGTATATATATATATACATACATATATTATATATATACACATACAGTACCGGTCATAAGTTTAGACTCACTTGTTATTAAATCAGAATTTTGAAGTTTTTTTCTAAGATTTGTATTTATATACATGTATCTTAATTTATTTTGTATACATATTTAAATTATATTATATATTATATATTATATATAAAATAAATATAAAGTGAAATAATATAATATATAAGATATTATAATGAATCATATAAAAATTTATTCATTTTTAAAAAATCAAGAGTGAGTCTAAACTTATGACCGGTACTGTATATATTCCTTATCAAAGACAGTAAACAATCTTTATTTACATTCTTTCAAAACTCGAAAGCCAAATGATATTCCGAAAATAAATTAACCCATAAATCAGTCGCGATGTGAATCCCAAATCTTACCCTCAAGAATAAAATAAGGAGGGGGAAAAAAAAGGAATAATAAATAAACGGCGAATAACCGGGGTAGGAATCTTACACAACGCGATACCGCGGCAATTATTCGGTTTCGGGTTTTAAGTTTACATTTAGTTTGCGCGTGATAAATTGTCTTCGAAGGGCGCGCGCGCGCGCGCGCGAGGTGGCTATCACGGCGCAGCGTGAAAAACGAGTGACGTTTTTCCCGAAATGGGGGATCATAACTTTTATTTTATCAAGTGGCTCAATCGTACTGGCAACGCAGTTTCGACGACAGGTAATATATCCTGTGGGCAGAGGCGCCGCCTAACCGTGTGCATTCCGTTCGGAGCGAATTTTCGGCCCTTCGGGGGAATACCCTTTGCGTTACCAAAGGCCGCGACGGAAGACGATTAAGGAAGCAGGAACTCGCGCCAATGGATTTTTTATATTCTCACTCAATTAATTTTCAACGGACTCGTGGTTTTTCCGCGATTCACTTTATAAGATTTTCTGCCGTTAAACCAAGTTGAAACCGTTGTCTTCAACATTTACAAACCATTTCATGTTGTTAAGATATGCTATATTAGTCTTGTAAACTTGTCCATAAATGTAGTGATATGTAGGGCTAAAAGTTTATATATGAACATATATATGGTCATATATATTGCCTCTTATGCAAACATATTTAGCTACATATATGCGAATGTATATGACCACATATATTACCATATATGCTAACATATATAAACACATATATGACCATATATGCTAACATATATAAACACATATATGTTAGCATATATGCTACTATATATGAACACATATAAGGTCATATATATGGCTTCATATGCAAACATTTTTGGTTACATATAAGCTAATGTATATGACCATATATGCTAATATATATGACCACAAATATGACCATATATGTTACTGTATATGAACACATATAAGGTCATATATATGGCTTCATATGCAAACATTTTTGGTTACATATAAGCGAATGTATATGACCATATATGCTAATATATATGACCACATATATGACCATATATGCTACTATATATGAACACTTAAATAGTTATATATGGCCTCACATGCAAACATATTTGACTACATATAAGCAAAATATATATGACCATTCTACTGGTATGAATATATTTTACATATATATGGCCATATATGAGTTCATACATGTGTTCATACATCTAGCGTATATATCACATATATGCAGGCACATAAACTACATACAGAGGACATTATATGGACCCAATTATATAAGTTTATTTTTTATTTGTTTAACACGATTTTTAAAATTTAATTTTTTGTTCATTCAACATTACTCAAAATTAGAAGATATACCGATTTGACTTTAAACTTCGTATTACGCGATCATTTTTGCCAGCGAAATGATAATATTTAAATGGACGAAGAAGTTTGAATTGTTATAACATTGGATTTTATTTACCGTGGACAAATTGTTCACGGAAGATTTTACAAGATTTCTCGCGCGGAATTCGAAAATAGATAGGAATGCATTTGTGGACCGCCGTGAATTGTGTACACACGTCATTGCACGGTCCTCGATCAGCGGAGCTTTGCTCGTAGAAAATTTGACTGCGCGCCTTGTCAAATGAATCTCGGGATGAGACCGAGAAAACCTGATGGTACACACGTGACAATAGGACGAACCTTTACCTCGCACACAATCTCCGGGTGACGGTAATTGAGACGCGACTAAAGACCTTTTTTTCCCGTCAACAAAGTATCGGCAATCCTATGGCACAAATTTTAACGGCTGAATTTACATTTAATTTCAAATTAATCACAAAATGTTTTTGCAAAAAACTTCCCCTTTTTTCCGTAAAGTGGTAATATACTTTAGGGCGCTGAAATTTATATTCTAAGTTAGAATATATGTCCCGTATATGCCCTATATATGTCACATATATGTCCCATATTCGTCCTATATATGTCTCATATACGCCCTATATTTGCCGCATATATGTCCCTTGTACGCCCTATATATGCCCTATGTATGCCCTATATATTCTCCATATATGTCCCATATACATCCTATATATGCCGCACACATGTCCCATATACGCCCTATATACTCCGCATATATGTCCCATATACGCTCTATATATTCCGCATATATGTCTCATATACGCCCTATATATGCCGCACATATGTCCCATATTTGTCCTATATAAGCCGCATATAAGTCCCTTATACGCCCTATACATGCCGAATATATGCCCCATATAATCCTTATATATGCCACATATATGTCCTATATATGCCCTATATATGCCGCATATATGTCCTATATATGCCCTATATATGCCGCATATGCACATCGACACAATGAAAAAAAACTGTGCATTAAGTGAACATATTTGCAGATAAACATTAATTTATTTTGAATCAACGTCATTTATTTTTGCTTGCCTCGAAAACGCATAAAAAGTGCGGCTATTGTTAGAATGAAGTTCAAATATAATCATCATTTTCTGTCTAACTGAATTGACGTTTAATCAATAAAGCACGCACATAATTTATATACGAATGCATTTGAATATCGAGCACTGATGTTACACGATGATTTGTTTGAAACGTATCATGAGCGCAGTGCATACGGGAATCAAAATTTAAATCGAACGCACGAATGACTGAGTGACAATGATAAAATGATTGACTGTTAATAACGTCAAGATAATAATATTAATTTTATCGTGAAATTTATGTTGCTCATTACGCGCGGGGAGGGAAGTTTCGGCCAGAATTTTTGCCAGGGAATTGGTAACGGTTAATATTGCGCGGTGTGAAAAATTGTTGAAAACAGTTTACGGGCTTTCAACAAACAATCCTTCTCGGGCTGATTTATGTACACTTGCTTATAAGCGTAGGAAATAGTCAGCTTAGTTCATATATCATATCGTGTCGTGGAGTAATCTGAATACTTTTTTTTTCTCTATAATAATATGAAAACTTTTGCAAATTATTTAAAACAGATTTGTTTTATATAAACTTTAGGAAACATATTTACAATCAATTATATATGGTCGATATACGTTTTAACAATTTTATAGATATATTTTTTTAATCCATTTATGGTCATATATAATCGATATATGGCAATAATTGATTTCCATATAAAGGAATTATTAAATGCTTATATAACTAGTATATTATATCAATAATTGTTATGTATGGACCATATATGGCCATATATGGATTAAGGATAAACGTATATGTGAATATATGAATTTTTTATTTTCTTATATAAAATTGTTAAAGCATATATGGACCATTTTTACTAGGGTAAATTTTACTGGACATGTATGTTTTTTCATAATCCATATATGGTCATATATAATCGATATATGGTAAAAATCGGTGTAATATTCTACCTATATATGGTTCCTATAATTTCCTTATACCAAAGTAAATTTTTATCATATATCAATCATATATGATCATATATGAATTAAGAAAGTCTATAATCTCCAAGTATAATTTTTTTATTTTCTCATATGAAATTGTTTAAACACATATGGACCATATATGTTTCATTTTTAGGGTTCATTTATTGTAAATCATAGTAATTTTTCCAAGGAAAATTTTTCTCAGTGCAAATAACAAATATAAGACTTAGAATTGCAATTAGAATTAGCAGACAATCGGAGCAAACTCCGGAGCAAATTACATTGCAAAAATAATATTTGCTTATTTTCTCAATTCAATTCGGACAGGATTATTTAAGTTGTTTACGGACGTAAATTGGAATGTTTAAATTAGTATACTTTATTATTATAAAATGAAATTAAACAGTGGTAATATTTGTATTAAGTCGGGAGTGTGTTTCATCGACTCCGGTTTGTATTTCAGTTACTCAAAGTTCTGGTGGAAAATGTTGGTACACGCCAAAAGCTATTGAAAATTGCAAAGCAAAATTGTAACAAGTTACATGTGTACAGTGAAGTTTAAAAGCGCGTCAGAACAATTTCAGAAACGCAAGATGTTTTCGGAAAATTGCTAGCGGGACTGGCCCACGATCGATTAATGCAATATATAATGTGTTAACTGCAACTGTCCGAGTATTACGTTAAATATTGCGGTACCACTCGACTGAATATTTTATTGAAGTTCGATTGTGAAACGTACACAGTCGTCGGCAAATTGTTATTACGTACAAATTGGGAATATGGTAAGTATATATGAAAATTTAATCATTTTTTTGCAATTATTATGAGAGCCCTTGGAGAAGAAACAAGAACAAATAAGTTACAGTTTCAATTTATTATTTATGTAGCAATATAATAAAAAGTATAATTAACTTATTTTTTTAATGAAAAGTATAATTACCTTATTTTATATGCCACATATATACCCACATATATGCCCACATATATGGCAAACTTTTTTTACATGGGTTGTATTATCTTTTTTTCGATTAAAACTAATTAATTGAATTTACTTTTCCATTCAATTTTTTTGCAATTTTATTTTTAAATTTCATTGTCATTTTTGTAGCAGTTTTATCGCATTGTTATAAAAAAAAGTAATAATAAAATAAAATAAAATAATAAAACAATGGAACTACAATAACATGATGAAAAATTCAGATGAAAATTGCAATATATCACGCTGGAATATTTAACGAAGTAAGTTAAAAGAAAGGCTTTTGACATTTTTGCAAAATAGTTAAAAAGGATCATTCTTTAGAATTATCACAATGACATTTGTAACGGTAACTAGCGCACATTTATTTTATCGTCGACAAAAAAGAAATATCAAATTTAACAGTCATCAAGTTACAATTATGAAAAATTACTCGTATCATCTCTAGTAAAGCATATGTGTTATTCCATATATGTCCTAATATGTTCCATGTATGTCCTAATATGTTCCATACACGGTCCATATGTGGTCCATATATGTTTTAACATTTTCATATTAAAAAATAAAAAATGTATACATGGCCGTATACGTTGTACAATACATTTCCAAATATTTTATATCTAAACCATGTATTTATTATTTTTACTAGGGTTACTTTAAAATGTTGGTCCCTTAACAAAACCCTATTTAAAGTCGCATAAATTTTTACTACACTCAGTAACCAATGACTTTGCTCGCGCGCGCGCCTTAGAAATTTTTTTGCAATTTTATCCCATTTGCCTGTTCCTCTATCTCTCTCCCTCTCTCTCCTTTACTCCTGATCGTCGCTACTCTGCTTACCATCGACATCGTTTCACGCATCAACGGCGGAGCAACAATGTCCCGCATAGACAGACGTCGACGTTGACGAGGATAGGAGAAAAAGTACCGTTCGGGGTTTGCTAGGTAGAGCGCAGTGGGCGTCGAACTCGGGACGCCCGGATGACGAGTAATCGATCACGAGCACTCCGCCGAAACTCCGCAGCGCGCTTCGGGATCCACGCCGATACCGCGCATTTGCTTTTAACTTTTTATACCCGCGGCACAGTCGGGGCCGAGAAAACTGGTCTGGCAAATTATTCATAGTTTGTCGTCGGTAAACTAAATATCGCGCTGAAATCGTACCAAAAAAAACGAAAGAAAAAAAAAAAAGCTCATTACGAGATATTTGCGACCGATCGAAGACGTCCAAGAGAATTTCTCGGGAGATTGAGGTGATATTTCAGTATTTGCGTTTGGTTAACGCCGGAGAGTTATCATGTTCGGTGGTTTTGTTAGTTTATCATTATTATTATTATTATTTGTATTTTTTTTTCAGGATAAATTTGATCCTTATTGTAGCTTAAGGATTTTGGTAGAAATTAAAAATTCACCGAGAAAAATCCGTAGTAAAAATGAAGTATATATGGTTCAAATATGGTCCATATGTGGTTCATATGTTTTAACAATTTCATATAAGGAAATAATGAATTCATATATGGACTTACATGGCTTTCTTTAATCCATATATGGCCCTATATTCATTATCTTTTGTTAGAAATATTTCATCATCACTTTTGTTAGGGATAGTCTAGTCAACTATGGTCCATATGTTTTAACAATTTCATATAAGGAAATAATGAATTCATATATGGACTTACATGGCTTTCTTTAATCCATATATGGCCATATATTCATTATCTTTTGTTATAAATATTTCATCATCACTCTTGTTAGAAATAACCTAGTAAAAATGAAACATATATGGTCCATATATGTCTTAACAATTTCATATAAGGAAATAAAATATGATTTCCATATAAAAAAATCATTAAATGCCTATATGGCTATAATATTATATCAATTATTGTCATATATCGACCATACATGGTCATATATGAACTAAGGAAAAACATATATGTCCATATATGAATTTTTTATTTCATTATGTCAAATTGTTAAGACATATATGGACTTTTTACTGCATTATAATTAAATTTGATTTTAATTCAACGATAAGAACATATTATCGGGCAATTTTCTTTGAATCCAAACATCAAACACGATTTGTATTTCGCGCTGAGGTCTGACATGCGGGCAATGATTTGTCTGCAAATAAAGTCTATCTGACGAGACGTTTGGACAAATTTCTATGTAAATTTCGATAATCGTTTTTACACTTCAGCCATCCACTTTTCATACCTTCGTACCTTCATACCTTCTTTTAAAAGTTGAAACAGAAATCCAAAGCGCATTAACTGATGGAACAAAATAATCATCAAATGTAGCTGGAATTAAAAAAAAAAAATAAAAAAAAAAATAAATAAAATTGTAGAAAAAGGTATTTCATTTCAAGTGTTTCTTTTCGTAAACATTTTCCTTTTAACTTTCTTTTTAACATTTTATTTATTTATATTTACATTTTATTTATATAAAATGGGGATAGTGTAAGTTGTAACTTTTAAATTTTTGCAAAATAAATATTAAAGTAAAATTAAAGACGACGAGGTTAAAAGTAAGTCGAAAAAAAAAGAAAATCCGAAGAAACTTTTGAAATGGAATATCACGATGGTGGGGATAAAAACATCAGGGAGATGTGAAATGTCCCGAGAGTGGTGGGAAAGTTTAAGCTCATTTTAAGCTTCTGTTTAAATCTACTTTACATCGCATTATAAAAATACAACGGGGAATAAACAGCAAAAAAAAAAAAAAGACGCGTCTCGCGCCTTACGCCCATGACTTCTCCTACAAATCCATGCATTATCCGAGTTATGGATTTTCGCCATGGTGCAGAAAACGAAGATTTTCTCTTTTCCGATTTCCCTCCCGGTTTTCTCGCCGATATTTTATGCGCGACTGATGCTTTTATGCTTATTTCCAAAGTGGACATATAATATTTTATTCAATAATCTTGTCATTTCAAATTTTTACTTATACATTCGGTTTAGTTAAAATATAAATATGACTCTTTGATTTCGTCCCCTTTCCTTTGTCTTTCGGGCGAATTTCATGCATTTAGAATTTTAATATTTCGGGGACTTTTCGGTGACAAAATTATGAAAAGTTATATTTTTATGATTTTTTGATTATTTTTTTTAAATACACTTTTTTTCGCAATATATTTATAATTTTATATGTAATGTCATATTTATTTTTGAAATGAAATATTTTAAATTCTAGACAGTTTTTTTTTAATGTTATATAAAGATAATTATAACAATTTTTGTAGAATATCGAAACACGCGAATACTTGAACTCGCTGTTTTCCCCCTCGTGGCACATTTTTCAGTAAATTGATCATTAAAAGGAATTTGAATAATTTATACAATTAAAATCATTTTCAATAACTGATTCGCAATTGATAAATATTGAAATCCGTTCCCTATCTAGTCAATTTTAAGTTTGGAGCCGTGCCAACCTCAGCAGTTCCTATATAATACTTCTTCGAAACTCAAAATGGCCTTAATATAATAAAAAAAATCAAACGTTATTTAAACATTGGTCGCAATTTATTATTTAAAGTAGAAACTATGCGAAGTATTTGAAAATTTTTCCCAAAAGATACAGTTCAAATATAATCCAGCTAATATTTTATATCGAAAGTCAAATTTATATCGAAATCGATTTTATTAATATATATAACAATTAACAAATAAGATATAACATTTCAAATTAAATTTTAAATTATAATGTAAATTTTATTTTTCAATAATTAAATCTGAAAATTTTAAATTATTTCTTACTTATTCCTTTTTGAACAAGATTTCGATAATATATAATCATTACATAACAAAAATATAAACTTTCCTAACGCATTCCTAAATCGGTACAAAAAATGCCAACTTTCCGCCCGCCCCCTTTCCTCGGCGTAAACATTTTAATTTCGCGTCGATCATTGAACCCGAAAGTCCGCGAGACGAGTCTGCCGTTCGAGGAAAGAAATTTGATCGTAACTTTTCTTTTACCATAAACTTTCGCCAAACAAAACCGACCGTTCACATTTCCCCCCCCCCCCTC
>JABFPN010006166.1:0-11966 GCA_022817305.1 Leptoteleia sp. ZL-2020
ATGAGCGTGGAATCATGCTACTACCAGAAAGATGGCAAAAGGTGTTGGATCAGAATGGCCAGTATATAATTTAATAAAATATTTATCCATTATACGAAGATCGTCTTTCATTTTCACAAAAAAAAAAACGAAATTACTTTCCGAACAACCCAATATTTTCAATTATTTATACATATCTGTTGTACCAAAAAATACGGTCATAAAATACATAAACAATAAGGCATTGATTACACTAGTGTGAGTTTAAGTGTAACCAAGAAACGAAACGCTATCTAATATCTAACATCTTATATGCGCTATTATTATTATTATTATTATATTATTTAGTTGCAATCCATTACATTTGCACACACACAGCGCTCCATTCTGCTGTTCTTTGACACTTGAATAGATAAAATTAAGTGTCGTTAAATATTGTCTGGTATTGGCGAAATTAAATTTTTTACACCTATGATTAATACAAATAGACGAAGTTAAATTCTCCACATATAAACATAAACAAAAGTTTATTATATTTGACAGAATTGTTAAATCAGTAAGGAAGAGGGCTCAACGGTTTACCAATTTATAAACAACGGTTTATAAATATTAAAAAGAATCAATATAATTACACTGATAGAAAAATATGCATGGCACAAGTATACACATGCTTAACCTAGGTATATTATATGCTTAAAAAATTGACAGGTACATATATATTCCTGAAAGGTATACGTATACCTATAAGAAGCATACGAATACTTGATCAAAGAATTTGAATTTATATCATAAATATACACTAAATTTACATTAGATATAATTAAACAGAGATTCTTAAACATCCGTGTAATGTAAGCCGTTTCTATCAGTGCACTTATTCATGCTTATTAATTTATTCATCTCTGTTCATTTATTCGATGAATAAAGATAATTACTTTTTTTCTATTTCTCATTCGGTTATTTATATAAATACCTTGTCTATTTATTATGAAAGAAAAAAAATTCGGATACCATCTTCTTAGGCAACATTTCTTATTTGATTCAATTAATTTAACTTAATTATTTATTTATTAACTATTAACATAACATGAAAATAAACACAAATAACGGCTTCATTAAATAAACTATTTAATGTTTTTTATTATATAATACATAGTGTTATTATTTACATTTTTTTATATGCCGATGAATCTTCTTGTTTATTTATTTAAAGCATATTAAAATTGTTGCTATGAAAAATTCTTAACCGTCATTAAAGTTATTAAAAATAACGCTTAATAATTCTTAATCGCGCATACGATTATAAGCCTTTATGATGCTCATTTAAAGGTATTTAAATTTAACTTCATTTGAATGCTCGGGTTGGTAATTTTTCAGCACAGAATAATGTACAATAATTTATGGGAAAGAATTTTTTTTTATCTTCTTGAAATGAGAAAAAGAAAAAGAAAAGAGAAAAAAGGAACAATTAAAATACCGAAGAACTTGAATCGCTCATCATTTATTCCTTTAATTAATATCTAATACATAATACTGGTTCATGTTTAAAATAGAACTACGGAATTGTTTTATTAATTCATACAATTATCATCTACACGCTCATCGCGACACGTGTCGAAAAGACGCGATTATACATTCATCAAATAAATGATATCAAAAGATTATTTTCAACATGTTCTATGAAGCCTACACGTATCCACCTTGAATAATTCATACTCCGTGTTTAAATCGACGAAAGCATTTTTCATGTGAAAAATGGCCACGGGCGAGCGGGGATACGGTAATGTCCGATTTGTCCGAGTCAAGTGTTACTGATGTTAAACAAAAATTATTCAAATCAGCCGGTAATATAAAGTTTTAATTGTGATTTATGCGTTTTGAGCGATTTCGTGTGCGACATTTCAAATAATTTTAATGCTTAATTAATCGATTAGTAATCAAGGACAATGTTTTTTTTTTTTTCTTTTCAATTAATCAACGAGTAGTCGATACTTTTTGGCGTTGGAAAGGTATCTGTTATTTTACCATGTGATTACAGTAATTTTTATTTATGATATTGAAAAAATTTAATATTTAGTATGGTAATATGTATATTATATATGGTAATGTATATATTACCATAAATTAAGAAAAATATGTAAGGGATAATACAAAAAAAATTTACTATACATTACTATATAAACATTTTTATTACACTGGTATGGTAATTAGTAAAATTAAAATCAATTTTGCAAAAAATATAATAAAATTTAAATGTTGTGATCTTAAAATAAAACGGTATAGAGGTTATGGTTACCCATGCTCAATCAATACCGAATCCCTGAAAGGGAAATATAAAAACCAGAAGCCCAGACAATGATAAAAGTACTGAAAAATGATTTTAGAACTCCAAACTACACCACTCTCCTGCACTAACTAAAATTCCCTAGTATTCACAAAAAACCACCATAAGCATCAGTCAATGTCGCCACCTTAACATTCAACTACTAAAAACTCCAACTCCCCTCGCATTACCGCGTTCTCAAAACCCCCAAAAAATTATAACCAAAGCAAAATTTAGATACGAACAAACCTAAACCCCCTGATCTTCCCCTCGTTGCGGTATGATAATTTTGCGAATACAACGAAAGGCATAACCACAGTTGGCCCAAAGAATACAGTAATTTCTAATGCAACTTTTTTTTTTCATTTCGCATTCCCCCGTTCCATTGCAATTTCAGAAAGAAAGAGAGAGATAGAGATAGACAGAAGGTCCCCGCGAGCCGTCGGACGGAGCGGAACGGAGGCGGCGAGCGGTGAAAAAAAATTCGGTTGATTCGCAGCGACAAGGACGGGACGCGCTTTGTAGATCGGTTTAAGAGATCGGTTTTGGTGCGAGGCCGTGCGCGCGCGCGCGCGAGTGTTGGTGCTAGGCTCGAGACGCGACGCGCAGCGTATATAATGGCAACGTGTTTTTCGTCTAATGTACTTTTTGTGATGTCCTTGATGGTGTGGAGTCTGCGAATGCAGAACTGCAGGGCCAGGCGGAGGGAAAAAAAAGAGGGGGGAGGGGGCAATAGGGCCCCGGCGTGCCGCCTCAACCCGCCTCAACTTCGGGCCTAGTCAAGGTCGGCGCGCGCCGCCTACCCCCGCGTACCCGCGCACTACGATCGCGTCATACCGTCCAAATTCTCGTTCCTACGGTGGAGGGCCCCGTCCAAATCCCACGGGGCTTAACCCGCGGCCGTAACCATTCCCGGATGCGCGTTTACTCCTGCGCGCTTGCGCAATCCGCTCGGGTACCCACTCGTTCCCGGACAATTGGTCATTGTCGGGAGGAATTTGGAAAAGGGAATACGCGACGGAGGACGCTTCGAGCGTGGATGATTTACCGGAACCTTTTTCTCACTCCATTTTTGGTCCCAAAGGTTAATCGAGTGGGAGGGGCAGGGGGGGGTGCCGTAATTGACACCCCCCAGATGGGATTCGTCTTTTGGAGTCGGTCGAGCGAAAGCTTCCTGGTTCTCCCGGTGAACTCACCAGGGGCAATCGGGATGTTTATGGTAGGTTGCCAGGTTGGTCATGGGTGGATATCGTTGGTCTAGGTAGGGTGGAGTGTAATGGATTTAACAGTTTTGGGGATTTGACATGGATGGGTGGATTAATTAGACGGTAACTTGTTGATTTGACTGGGGTTAAGGTTAGGGTATATATGGATTAAGGGAGAACATACATATTCATATATGAATTTTTTATTTCCTTATATTGTTAAAACATATATGGACTATATCTTCTGGACCTACACTTCAATATATCAAAAAAATATCTTCCATTTTTAAACCTCTACCTTTAATCAACCCCAACCTCCCCCCGTTTTAATATTTCTTTCGCGAAACAAATACTCCGTCATTTTCAATAAAACCTAATTACACCTCCCGCGCTCCAGATAAAAAAGAAATTGCCTCTACTTAAAACGTCGAACGTCCAAGCCCGAAATCCTTCCGTCTATTTTCGGAATGGAATCAAACAATGCCCGTGAATTTGGGAACAACAGCGAGCAAGAACCGCCGACCGTTTCGTCAACTCCGGTATCTGACCCAGTTTCTCTAGGTTACCCGATCCGGATCAGCCGATCCTTGTTTAGGTCAGCGCCAAGCGGTCCCCGATGTTGCCAATTTAGACCCGTTGCCAATTAGAAGGCCAGCCGAAAATTACGACCCATCCTTCGGCCCAACTCGGTTTCAAGCCGACCCGAACCCGAGTCGGGGTATAATAACTTCTTTGCAAAAATTGGAAATCCTTTGGAGTTAAAGGCGTTCCGTTCGCGGTACCACATTTGCATCATGGTGGGAACCCATTAATGGCGTCATACTCGATCGGTATCCGCGGAATGCCCGGTGATACCGATCGATTTGAACGTACCCTTGTGCTCGGGCGCGCAGGGTGATGGGTGTACGAAGGCCGGTGAATCCGAGACGGGGGGAGGGGGGAGTAGCGTCGGTGTACCGAATGAGATTGGATGACTCGGCTCTTGCGAGGCGACTTTTGGGCTTTGGCCTCTCGCGCGTTCCTTCTGCTCAACGTAATAGAAAAAAGGAGTGTGAGGGAGCGCGGGCGACCGGCCGGGTTACTTGCCATTGCTTCTTGCGCCGGTGTCAGGCTCCCGCCGGTGGCATCGAGTTACTAAGCCACGCTCATCCCCGACGAAACAACTATGAAGTACCGGAATAAAACTCTAGTGCAAAAATGCACTCTTGCATCATTCTATTTTCTCTTGGATGGTATCGAATTTGAGATAAAAACATGTAGTTATAAGTTAATAAAAAAAAAGACTCAACATGTATACTGGGTGTTTAGAATCTCAAGGTCATAACTAAGTGTTGAATATTTCGTTAAATTGAGGTTAGAAATTAAGGTGATTGCATCAATATAAGTTTAATGCATCATGGAATTGAGGAACGAAACGTTTTTTAAGTTAAAAAGAGTAAACAAATGTTGTTTAATAACAGATAAAAGGTCGAAATGATAATAAGAAGGTTTGGTATTTTTATTTTTTTTCTAAGTTTGTCTTTAGAGGGTTAGAAACAAAAGACAATAATCTTATCTTAAGGTTATATATCGAATTCAGTTTAAGGTTATAATTTCAAATTTCTTATCACGAAACTAGTTACTTTACTTTGTATCAAATAAACATTTAAGATAGTAATACTAGTTTATACTTTTGGTACCTCTAGGTATATACATTTGGTAATTCTAGGTCGTTGAATTAACCTAAAAAAGTAAAACGAACCATTTGAAACCCTAAAACTACATTTCGAATAAGTCGATACACCTTGCTCGTTTCAATCCACCGCTATTTCACTCCCCCAGACGGTTAGTTGGAAATTGTTTACGTTTTCGGGGGTTGCGAGGCGTCTCGCTAATCGGTGCCAAGGTTGCGACCAGCAATCCCCAAATTTCCATCGACTTGCAACGTGGCCCGGTATTGGCGCGCCTCCTCGCAAAGTTGACCGTCGTTTGCCGGTTTTTTTGAATAATAAAGTTGTCTTTGGCCCGGGCGAGTGTCAGCGGCGTAAAAAGGACCGCGACAAGGGGCAGAAAAAAAAGAAGAAAAAAAAATGGAAGAGGGAGAGAGAAAAAAAAAAGAGGACCACGAGGATAATTATTCCGAGCGTCGTGGCCCGCGCGCGCGTAAAACAAAAAAAGAGCGCGCGCGGCTCTGTCGCTGCAGCTGCAACGAAAAGACGAGGCAACGGTTTCAATTGTTCGCAACATGGCGCTCGCCTCCTAAGCCCCGCAGTCGTTATCCTTGAGAGCCGCGTGCTGCCCCGCGCCACTTTGTTTTGTTTTAGAGCGGGCCACGCGAGAGACGGAGACGGATAAATAGAGACGAGCTCGGACGCCCGGGAGGGTGGAGGGGGGGGAGGGTCAGCCCCACAACCAGGGCCCCGAATGTTGCAAAACTGCCTGCGTATCCACAAAGCTGAGCCCATATCCGCAGACCGCCATTTCACGACTGCAAGAAACGATAATTGCCGGCATTCTGTTGCCCTACCCTCCCCCTCCCTCCCCACCCCTTCGTCGCCGGTCCTCCTCTGTGTCTCTCCTTGATCCTCTTTCCTTGCATTGTCCCTCTCTGTCGCCGTGGTACCTAACACTGAATCCAGCATAATTCGCCCCCCCCCCCTACCCTCTTCTTCATCCTACTTCCATTTTATTCACAGTCATAAAGGCTACTCCGAGGGCTGAGAATTGCCGGTCCAACTCGGACTGGTTGATCGATTGCGCCGTACGAAGACGCGACAGAAATTTTCAAATTGCGATAAGGGGGTTGCTTCTACAAGGACATTGGTTATCTTTGGGTAAATAAAATTACCTAGAATTTGAGGTTAATTAAAGTATGGATATCTGAATAAACTATCCCCAGGTATTTTTGCTGATGATCAGGTGAAATTCAAGATGGCGGTCCTAAGAACTAGTCGAGTTTGGAAAATAGATCAAGGATTTGTAAAATTTGAGGGTCTTCAGAATAGGATGACAATTCGTAGGTGATGAAGAATAGGTTGAATTCATTATTTCATTGATTCAACTGAAACTAATTTTATTGTTCCTTTGATGGTTTGGTAATTCATAAGCTCTTTTCGTGCATCAGCAGTATTGAAGATTTAAACTTGATATAATAGTGATCTAAGTTAAAATCGCAGGTAACCCAAATGGCACGACGTTTTCAACAATTATTTGATGAAAATTTTCGAAGCAATTCAACGTCGACTTTCAACGTTTCTCTTTTATTTAAATGATGATTGGCCCGAACGCCTCCCAAAAGTCCATCAGATAATTATTTGTTCGGTTAAGTTTGATTAGCATGAAAAGGTAATGGGACCGTTTGAAAAATTATCCTTTGCAGAAGAGCGGTAAACTCCGTTCCTTATACCTGTTACAAGATCTATGGCTCATTTAAAAATATTCAAGGTCACGTATAACATTATACACCTTTCTCTTACGGCTTGTTTTTCATTTTTTCCTCCCCCTGTCGACAAACGCCCGGGCTTGTCCGAAAGATGCCCGGTAATCTTCGAGCTATTTTATTAGATAATCATCTGGATTTATAGGAGAATTGAATGGCCATTATCGCGTGTACATTAAGGCCGAATATTGTACCGGTACAGATCTTGGTGCCGAATCAATGATTAGAACGATGGACCACCCAATGTTTGTGACTTTAGTGCCAACTGATACATTAATAATATTATTAATTAAACAATATTTTCGTTACATTTTATATGTATTGAACTAGCTTCAATTATATGAATATTAATTTTATATAAATTGATTTTATATAATTGATTAATAGGGTTCTTATTGCTCTTTCCTATCATACCAATAAAGTATTTCTTGATTCATATAATGATCTTTTATGAATTAAAAAATTGCCTCTTATATGGACCACACGAGAAGTTTGACTTCTTCGGACTTCAACATGTGGCTCGGATCTTTGTTCTTGTAACTTCTCGTAAGGTTCTTTCCCCATTGAAGTTGAGTTTTTTTTTTTTTTTCATCCAGTTTCGACAATTATCTCCCCTTGCCAATAAATTTTCACACATCGTAGGATAGGTTTTAAAATTTTTCATGGGCACCCAAGTGTACGATTTATGTACTTTGGGAAATTTTCCCGAGTAGTGATAAAAAGTTTTGGGAAATAAGGTGGCTCGGTTCTGAGAATATATGTAAATATTGGTCGGAATGATTTGGCGGAGCGAAACCGAGCACAATCATACGTATAAATATAATATTCGTGCGTATAGAAATACACACGTACGCAAGCTTAAAAGCCAAATATCTTCATGGCTGCTGCGAGGCGTCTACCTGTCGGGCTCGAACAAAAAGGTATTATAGCCGCTGTAAAGCACTAAAACACCCAAAAAGTCGTCGGCGAACCGCGAACCATCTGTAAGTGGACATTAGCGCTAGCATTGTGAATTGGCCACGTCGATGGCGTACAAAGAAACGCCGATCCGGACAACGCATGAGCGAACATTTACGCTTCGAGGCATCGCATTCGATTAGTCGAAATTTTGTTATTAACGTCGGCAACGGGTGGGGGCTGGGGGAGGGGTGAAAAAAATGTCAGGGACTTTGCAACAAATCGAAAACGCAAGGACGAGATTCGACGTTGAAATGACGTGAAATAATGGACGGAACAGGTCAATTATTTCGGAGATTTACGGCGAAGCGTAAAGGGTCGAAAGTGGCTTTCGCGGCTCCGCCGAAAAATTCGTTATTCCATGCGACCACTTTTCGAGTAACTTTTGAAAAATGGGAAGTCGTCGCTGAGTGAGTTTTTCGTTCAAATTCAAAAATTTTCTTTTCTTCTTGAAGTTTGTGGGAATAGTCCAACCCTTATATTCATAAGATTGAATCTTATGAAAAGTATTTCAAAGATATCAAAGGAAAGAAAATTTAATCTACTTTTTAATAGCAAAGTCCAATGTGAAGTTGCAGTTGTTCGAAAAAATACACACGCATCCACGGCGAATACGAACATTTAATTTTTAATTAGTAAAGTCCAATGTGAAGTTGCAGTTGTTAGAGATAATATGCGCACGCATCCGCGCCAAATATGAATGTTAAATGAATCTCAATTATTCAATTGAACGGATTTTCCAGCGAAAAATTCTAATAAATAAAAAAATTGATTATATTTATGAAAGACCATTCAAAGGTGGCGCGCCCGTAGGCCACATAACATTCATCATAACCTACTAATAGTCAATACAACCGCTTGCAAATTATAGATTACAAGTCCGCCTTAAATCATCCTACAAAATTAACGAAGCCTAAAAATATTCATCCGCGAGTCGCGAGATACATCGCAATCGTGGCTGCATTCATTGCGGGGCGAACCGAGGGCGACGATTCCGGAGTGCAACAAAGTATAAAAATACCCGGACCGCGCGTTGCGTTCATTTTAAATAAGCCGCATTCAGACGTGGCCGTCCGCAATGCGCGTCTTGATTCGAGCGAAAAGAAGTGGCAAAGTCTGCGATCCCGCTGCGCCGCGACGAAACTACGCCGGAGGAGCGGCTCATTGTGCTATCCCGTTGCCGGTTTCTGACAGGTACCAACGGCCACACCTTGCTTATGCTCCTCCTACGTATCGCGTCGTCGCTCTCACTCGCACCCACGTACCGAGGGGGGGATTAGGCGAATTAGGATTTGCCGGCAGGCCCCTTCCCCCTGTGCGCCTTTCGAGGTTGCAAAACCTGTATCTTTGCCGTATATCTTACCGAGTCAAACGACAGGACCAGACTCGAGCTTCAAGATCGATTGCAATTCGAGATACGCCGCCTATTACAAACCCACGTAGTCATACGCCCGAATTCGATCCCCCAAAATGTGCCTCGGCCGTTCCTACACGCTCGCTCCGACGCGGTATTCCGGACGCTCGTGAACTTCGCTTTAAACATTTGCCAATTTAAATGCTTCTCCTTTTTTTTTATTCTTGGAAATGCTTTTGATAAGGGAGATAAACATTTTCTCTTATTAAAATTCTCTTTTTTTACTTAGAAATCCGTTTGGTAGAATAATTCAGTTTGAATTACATTTGTAATTGGCGCGAATGCGCGCGCATTTAGCGGTACATCTGCAACTTCACGTCGTTAGGAGTTATTTCACTAATCTCTTTCTTTCGCACGATACATGTTTCATTGTCTTTAAACGCGTAGGTTAACTAGTTAATAAACTGGTAACTCACTGCAGTTTCAGGCAAGGTTAGAGTTAAGTTTACTGAAAGGTACTGCATGAAGTTAGTCACATATGTCAAAATAAAGATGCAGAAAGTTATAAGTGTTCTATCACTAAAGTATTAAAGTATGAAATAGATTCCCACCAATGTGAAGTTGGTCGAAATGTCATTATTCGAGTTATACCGCGCAGATGCCCGGTACTATCATGAAGCGCGAGCGAAGGGGAGGTAGGGGAAGGTATTACTGGTGGGCGATTACACGCTGCGGTGGGTTAGACCCCTGAGACGCTCATTAAAACGGGAGTCGAGTGTATATAAATTAATTGACAATGATTATTAAAAGAAATTAATATATAAATATTTATTTCCTGTAAAGGGATTCATATATTCCTAAACTATCTATAGTTTCTTCCAGTAATCGACCTTATTATATACATATAAAACTTCATCTAATTTCATGAAGTCTGAAACTTCATTTCATAATTCCAAATCATTCAACAATTTAAATTTATTTTACCACATCGCTACACTTATCAAACGTTGCAAATTAATACACAATATTTTTACAATCCCGATTAATAATTAAACGGAATATAACCTCACTGGATGATCGCGAGAAAATGTAATGCCACGGACGAGCGCGTTTCGCTATTTCGTGCCGCAATTAAAGTCCCAACTTGACGTTTAAATATGAATTTCGTGTCCCTTCGTCGTGTTACAAGTTCATCCGCGATATTCACTTTAATCTCTTTTTCCTTTTATCGTGAATAGTAAATTGTTGGGCCGTGTTTTCGTCTTTATCAGAACCCGGTCCGACTGGATCTGAACTACAGGAAACGGCCAATCAAAATCCGAAGTGGTACGTCAAACTGTTCATTTATCTTTGTCCGAATGAGCAACCCTTCTAACGTCGTTAGATGGATGCGGGGCGATTACCATTTATAATTCCATTGCGTGGACCAATTAGCAATTCAGCAACGCAAATGAAATTTGAATTTTAATCCGCGCGGTAGGTGGGCTCGCATTCTTCTATTAATATTCGGGCTATGAGGTTGGACCATTAGGAGCCCCGGTCCCGGGGATATCATTCTTACTCGCGCCGTTCGGGGGATTCAATGGGAGACTCGATAATGAAGTACGATATACCGTGGCCGAGCCGAACAAGTGAACGAATAGGTATTGCCGGTGTTTGCCGGGCCGATATTATATTCGCCGGTGTAAACTTCCACGAAACGCCGGGCATATGTTTGTAAACAATGAAGTGAACGAAAACAATCAAATTTGTTTGCAAACAAACTGAATTGCGTCCCAGAAATATGTAACCAATCAGAAAAGCAATTACATTTTAAGGGTTATGTAAGATTATATGGAATCATTTATATATTATTTCAAAAAGTACCATATCCTTAGTAAAATTCGCTGAGAAAAAAAGTTATTCTTAGAATTACTGTACAATAATAAATTACTATACAATAATAAATGACTATAAACAAGTTATATTTGTAAACACTTTCAAGGACATGGCGATAGAAACAAATAATAATAAACAAACCATTGTTTATTTACATTTTAAAGGGCAAAGATTGTTTACATTTCGTATTTTGAAAGCGCTTTCTTCTGCAGTCTAATATATTTTACCATAACATTGCAGTAAAATTTTATCTACGGTACGGGAAAGTTTAATATTTAGTATTGTAATAAACACTTTGAACCTAGGAAATTTCATAATACAATACAACAAATTATACCATATAGTATGGTAATTTTTATTACAACTTTTATTCTCAGTATACGCACTCCAAACAAAATTTTTCAACACGACGAACGAACTCTGCAACGGAGCAATAATTTCAATTTTATTTACCCATCAATTCTCCGAACGGTTAACGAAATTATTTCACCGACAAATGAAACAACTCCGCTTCGCTTTAAATTGAATTACTGCAAAATAAATATGCCCCGTATAAAACTGCCGAAAATGAATTATATTTTTCCTTTGCCACTCAAACCCGTGTAAATATAGTACTCGCGCGAACGCTCTGTTTTTATATTTTTAAACTCATCGTTTAAATCAAAAAAAAAAAGAAGAAAAAAAAAGAAAGAAGAAGAAGAAGGTACGGGCAAGTATTCAAACGACTCTTAATGCACGTTTCAAAAAGAAATATCGTAGTCGGATGCGTCGAGTATTTTTATATACTCTGAATTAGAAATCTTAAGAGAATTCATTATTTATTCCTTTCTTTCGATCCCCCCCCCCCCACCC
>JABFPN010006167.1:0-11965 GCA_022817305.1 Leptoteleia sp. ZL-2020
TCAATTGTTGCCACATCAGGCTTAGACCTTGTGAGCCTTATTCTACAGGATAAATAGAGAAATAAAGTTTTAACAACTATATCAGAACAGAATTTACAGCCTAACCTCTAAAACAACTTCGAAAACAGTAAAATAAACTTGATATAATAAAATTTTCACTAAAATTGGCATCAAAAAACAGTACACATTACTAAAATTATATCTTAAAAGTTTTGCGTTAAAAAAATTTTAATTGTAGTTATGTTTTATAGCCATATTATTTAATTTTTATTATTAATTGATTTTCTCAATTCTGCTGCATAGTTGACTCAACTTTACATATTTATTGCACGAAGTGAACTGCACTTAGTTGACTCTAAAACCAACTTTATTTTTATAGTTAGGATAACCGAAAATTTCTCTCAGTGTAGCTTTCTATTCAAATATATCGTGTTTATCTTAATGCAAACAGCATTTTCAAAATTGAATGTCTGCGCAATTATAAAATTTATTAGCTACCCACAGTGAATAATCAAATTTCAGGAAGGTCTTTTAATTTCATAACTCTAATTATGAAAAGTAAGTTTTTCCACAAATTTGTTTATTACAATTTGCCACTAAATATTTTCATTTAGAGGCAATTTTTCATCTTTTATTTAAATGCTTTTAGAAACTTGAAATACAAAACCATATTTCAAGAAATAAATCTTGAACTAATTGACTTACTAAACACTATATATAATCGTAAGTCAAATACTAATTTGTACCAAAAACTTTAAAAAAAAATTTCGAAAGATCATTATACTCAAATGTTTAAAAATAATCCCTTAAAATCGACAAGATCAAAATAAAAACAGAACTCACAAAGTGTAATTATAGTATAATGAAAAAATGACAACTTTTCAATAGTGTAGAGTAGATGAATAAGTTTTTTTTTTTTTGGAAACTAGGGATAAACATAGTTGATCTATTTATAATGACACAGATTTAGGACGAAATTTAATTTACTCCCCGAAAATTTCTTTTATTTCATAATATTCATAATAAACATTTTCAACTGAAGCCAAACAATGTTAACTTCATCACGCAAAGTGAGTAATACTAAATTTTCAAAATAATTGTATTACAAAGTTTCATGGTAGTACTCAGTTTCATGCACAAAATTGTATACTTAATTAAAATTAAAGCCTTACTACGTACGTACGAGTATGAAGTGTTTATAAATACAAAAGCGAACATTGCCTCGCAGTTTTTACGGTATAATAATAAAATAGCAGAATGGCGGGATAAATAAATGCGCCTATTAATATTCAAAGAATATCTACCAACGCGATCTCGGACAATTCGAGTGCACTGTAAAAATTGGCAGTATTAAATCGTGTTTACCAGAGATTCAATGTTAAGTCACGTTAAATTACGAAAGCCCCGCTACTGACATTTAAACAAAAACAAATTGTTCCCATCAAAAATAACCGCGAGCAACGTTAACGGAGTACTTCAAGCAAAGTTTAATGTTTCACAGTCATTTTTCATACGGTTAAAGCCACACTTTTGGGAAGAACCTGCGCGGCCGATTTGGGGCCCAAATAGGCCGGCACGAAAATAGACGGAAAATAAATTCTAACATTAGAATGCTTTCCTTTGACTCTTTCTAATTAGCTTTCCACAAAATTTTTCTCCGAGACATTGAACTTGTGATATTTTAAGACACCCAATTCGAGGTTGTATGAAAGGTAAAATAACAGTAAACACACTTTTTTTTCTCTCCTCGTATCCTATGGCCAACAAATTTATCGTTAAAGTTGGGAAAAGAAAAGTTGGTGTCGTACGGCGTACACGTTTTTTTTACGCGCGACTTTTTCAATCGGTCCGAAGATTCGAATAAAAACAAATTTGTACAAATCGATCAGTTTAGAACGATAGGATCTGGAATGATGTGAAACTGTAGTCATATTAAAGTCGTCTTTTTTAGTTTGTAGTGTATTATCAGTTGAAAGTCAGATCTAATCAAACGTGATCCAAGTTTAAAACTTGATTTGATCTGGATCATGATAAGATCTAAAGTAAACATAATCTAAATATGACGAGGTCAGAAATATATATAATATTCATTCTTATATTTAATTTTACTTTTCATTGAATACCAATTATCTATTACTATATTAGATAATAATTTAAATGTAAAATTTCTGGAATAAAATAAATGACTGTATATAATGGTAACTTGCAACAGCAACTTACTATTTGTAAATATTATTCTTAAATTGATACATAAAATAGTAAAATTATATATAATAATTTTTCTGTTATATATACTGAAAAAAATGCACTAAAAATCACTGTGCTACAACGAATATTTTCAAATACACAAAAATTGCACATCGAAAAAAACTAAATAATAAAACTGAAAAATGATTGACGTCAACTTTTCAGTTTATTTTTTTTAGCGCATCGCAAACATTTTTATCCGATAAGAATGTTCAACTTGTTAATTGTTGATACAACAGCATAACCGTTTAGAATTTCGCGCGTATTTAACTGCACCTTTCGTCAAATAGGTTTGGCGAAAGGAAGTGCGCGAAATATTTGTCATGATTATCATGGGACGGCTCGAAGGGCACGCCATTGAGTGGCAACCAAGAAAGACGAGCACGGCCGAAAGAGAGCGAGAGAGAGAGAGAGAGAGAGGGAGAGGAAAAAAAGTAAAAAAGTCGCTTACGTGCGTTAATACGATATGCAAATGTATCGCGTACGCGTGTCTTTGACGAAAGGTCTAGGTCGATCACTTCTTCTGTTAACATGAGCACAAGACTCTTCCGCGTCTCCGAAATCGCGCCAAAGCGTTAAGCAAATCGACAAAGGACGATTCGAGATAAAGGAACTTCGACGCATGGACAGGCACTGTTCTCGAGTTACTTTTACCTTAGTTTCTACTTTAAAGCACTTTTATTTTCCTCACTCTTGCATCCAAACAAATTTGCTACTGAAGAAATTTTGCAAGGGATTTTTTAAATTTTGATTATCTATCAAAGACATTTATTGCAGGGAGAAGTGAAAAATATAAAAAAAAAAAAAAACGTAATTACAATAATAAATAATGGCAGACCCAAAAATTGTACATTTTTAATTTTAAACAAACTTTTTTGTCAGTCCAATTAATTATCATTATAATTATAAAAGTAATTTTAAGTTAAATTAGCCAAAATCCTGATTATCACAAAAATTGAGACAAATCATTCTTTTTTTAACACTACATCCATATTTTTAAGGTAAAGAAATTAATTTAACAAAGTGTCAAATAAATTTCTTTACCCGAAGAAATCATTTCTTTCTCAGTGATATCTCTTTAAGAATGTACATAATACCTGTGCATAAGGTGTTCCAACGTAACGATGTTTTGATCATTAAAATGAAACAACGTAACGTACGAATCTGACAAACTTGCAAAACTTTAACATCGTCATTCATGAAATCGTGGATTTACAATCGGCCGCCAAAAGTGCCTGGTACATTTGCACGGCGATGTGCAAGAAGATTCGTCGAACCGTCAATCATCGCAAAAATTTTGCTTACACGGCCGCCTCGGTCACTGTTACGCAAACGCGATCGACTTTTATCTCTTCGGCCAACGTACCCACTTTGGGGCAATAACAATTAACTCAAGTGCCCCATTAATCAAGTTTTCGAGAAGACATCTCTTTTTCGTGGGGGGATAATCGAATGAACATTAAAAAGCCGTGTGTATCGCACGCGAAATCGCCGGTCCCACGTTTTCAAGTTAAGCAATAAATACCACAAATTACGGTAATTATTTGTGGATCCGGACAACCATTCCTAACCCATATATATACACTGAAAAAAAAAAAATTTTTGAGTGCTTCCAACTGAATGGTAGAGTTAATGAAGGCATACTTGAAACAACCATATTCGAGTTAAATCTAAATATATATATATATAATTGAATTGACTCGATATTCAAATTGAATAATTGAAATTAGTGAAATGACAATCGATATATATCTCACGTTACGAAACAGTGATGTTAGCGCAGTGCTTTAACTTTTAACTCAACGTTAAAATATCTACCTACTGAGTTCAAATCCTAGCCAAGGCGAGATTATGAAAAGATTTTTGTTATAAAATTATTAAATAAAATATTTGTCCTTACCAAGTATACATGGAGTTAATTAAACTCAAAAGATATTTTATTTGTATTAATAAAATGAGCTATGTCAAATTATAAATAAGCTTTGATCGTATTTGACTCAGAAAACGAGTTGATTCAACTCGATTTTACCTTGATTCAGCATAGCATTTTTTACAGTGTACTCGTGCATACTGGATGTAACTGAAAATAAAGAAACGCACGGCAGCACGACCGAAAATGCGAAACACCTCGTTCGGCCTTTTTTGGCTGACGTCGGAATTTGCGGATTACTCGGCTCCATAAATCCTCGGAATATAATATTTAGCGTCAAATCCGTGCGTTTCTATCTAGGTTAACATCTGGCTTTCCGTTTCAGCGCGTGAATAATATAAATGTAGCGATACTTCTTAGCACACCGAAGAGTAATTTGTTGGAAGATGCTACTAATTTTTATAATAAATATTCAGGGGTGTTTATGCATACATAGTGTTCCTCATGATACAAAATAGTATTTTAAGGAAATATTGGGGACAGAAAAAAAGATTGACCAAGGAATTGAACTTGTTAATTCGTAGTCAACAAATTCGCCTTTTACCCCTACTCTACGCCGCTTTACCATTGACACCAGTGCTTGATGAAAACCAATATCTTTTTCCAAACGATGGCGTAGCGTGGAGGTAAAGTGCACGAGTGGTTGCTGTGAGGTAACAGGGTTCTATTCCTAGATAAGGAAACTTTTTTGGAATATATTTTTAA
This sequence comes from Leptoteleia sp. ZL-2020, assembly GCA_022817305.1. NCBI lineage: Eukaryota > Metazoa > Arthropoda > Insecta > Hymenoptera > Scelionidae > Leptoteleia > Leptoteleia sp. ZL-2020. The sequence continues at coordinate 4,883 of JABFPN010006167.1, forward strand.
AGTATTATACGACATTATAAAGAATACTATAAATGCACATGTATCAATGAGTATTTGGAACAAAAAATAAATTTCTTTCCTGGTACATAATACCAATAAACAGTAACGATTCTCTCACAAGACTTTTGAATTGATGTAAGCTCGTACCATGGAAACGGACAGACTTACCAAAATTTCCAATATACAGATTCACCTTAAAAGTAAAATATATCACCAGCCCTCCGAACTACCAACATATTTCATATCACAATGAATAAAATATCCTACTCAACTGGAACAAAACTAGTTTCAGGTTGGTACCACTATTCTTCGATTTTGGTTACCAACTTGCAACCACTTTTTTCCTCGTTAAGTAACACACCATTCCTCTCTCATTCTCACCTACATTCCATCTATCTAAACCCCTCCCTGACATTTTCCCATCATTATTATTATCATCATCGTTCCTCTTTTCCTCCACCCATTTCGTATTGTCCCACGCAAACGAACTCGACGTAGCTTTCGGTTGGTTCGCGAAAATTTTCGCAAACCACAAGCGACGGCGGTCTCATGTATGTGTATATGTATATGTGTGTGTGTGCATAATAATCATAGCTGGCACGAAGTTATTCTGGCGGATGAGCGGTGCCGGCGATGATGTCCCGAACCTAGCTTAATCTGCGCATCTGTGCGCCGCGGCGAAGTTTTCTCTTTAGTTCGCAGCTCGGCGGCGAGTGCGCACGCCCTCAATGACGAGGTTGAGATAGGTCAGTTGGCGAGCCGTACGATCGCGCAGAGGTCGCGAATACGCGCATACGTACTCGTGGGTTCGGAGCGTCGTGGTGGGGGGGTGGCGGGGTGGTTGGCGAACGACGCGGCGTGGCGGACGGGGGGGTGGCAGTGGCAGGGGGTGGGGGCGGCAGGCGGGCGAGACAATGACGGCGGCGACGAAGCGATCGCCCGAAGGAAACTCGGCCGATCTCGGCGTTACGGTCCCCGGCGGCGAGGAAAAGTCGCCGCGATGAAAATTGGCCGCCGCGGATTGGCCGGCCACGCGGCCGCGTTTGACATTGGCGAAACAATTGTTGGCCGAAGGACGAGAAGCGACTGATCTTTGCCTTCGCTTCGATAAAAGCACCGGTTCGCTTATTTATTCAATTGCGATAACGATAATCCTTGATACATCGACGCTCGGTAACGATCAATTATTGATTATCGCGCGGTATGAGGCGTTGTTTAGTGAAGCGCGCGATAAACGATAAGGCAACGCGATTTTGTTTTTCAGCTTGTTATATAAATTAACGGTCAGGGGAAATAGTGTTGAGACTGCCTGGTTGATTTTTTTAAGGAGATTGGGGTGTTAGTTCTTCGGGTACCTGAGGACTAGTTATGGTTAATTTTAAATATCACTTATTCATCGTTATTAGATTTTAATTGTATTGAAAGTAAAACGTGTTTATTTATTTATTTATAGTACCTTTTATTTATGGTACCTTTTAAGTCTTTAACTAATTTGTATACACGAGTTTTGTTGCAATTGTTTTGTGTTTATATTTTTTAAATTTTATAGCTTGAGAAAGGTCAAACTTTATCTGACCGAAATATCGGTGCACTATTTATATAAACCATTGTAAATATGGACGAATAAATGATATTATTTAAAATTGACGATTATTGGTCCTAATTAGATTCAAGTGTTGTAATTAATTGGAAATTTAAAAGGATTTAGATTGACCTTATTTTTACTATTCTATTAAATAAATAAAAATTTATATTTTATTGGGGAAAGATCGTACGAGTAATTAATGTATATAATTTCATTTAATATTACAATGAAATAGTTGAAAACATTAGTAGTATAAATTTAAACAATATTTTAGTTGTATACGTAATTTTATAAAATATATAGTGAATTTAATTAGAAATATGGTTAAATTTATCTAATTTTCAAAACATGATTAGAAACTCCGTAAAATCTATCTCAGCAAATGGTACAGTTTTAATCACATACGAATTTTATCTAGATTTTTAATACGCCAGGTCTCGTTGTACAAGTCGAATGGCGGAAAAGATCTGATTAAAGTTAATTTAACAAGACTTTCCTCAGAGTTGTTCTCTTAAAACAGCTAATTCTATGAATAATTATACAGTTGCAAATACTTGTTAAGTACCATATAATCCATTACTGAAAGATAATTTATTAAGTATAAATAATTCGCACTGAGAAATTAAGATTCTAAAGTGATATTACCTAATAATATATAATTTAATATTAAATTGTTGTTGAAAATATTATTATATTACAATTACATCACTATTTTATTTCCCTCCATAACGAATAAATAAATTCTTAACATTTCCTTTTCATATTTTGAACTTTCAAAGTTCATACTTAAACATTAATTCAATTAATTCGACAATTTTGTCTCAATAAAGTCCGCGTTATATATAAATCTGACATATATACAAAATTAATCCGATCATCAATAACTTTAATAATATATTTTCTTAATTTATATAAAAAAAAAAATTAGCATTCTTAAAAAAACTAATACCAAAGTGAAATGTAATTTCCTTTTGAAACCAACACAAGATCGAGCATGTTTTCGTGCAAAAAAAAATATCGTAACGACTGATTTTAATATCCATGAAAATCGAAAATAACGAAGCGCCTTTCCGACCCATTTACATTGAAATATACGCGACGTTTTGCCTAATCCGCGGCAGCGGCGTTAAAAGTGGAAAATTTTCCGCGCATTGGCTAAAATGCATCAGTCCAATTAAAGATGCGTTCGCGTTGAGGAATGGAGAACAAAGGAGAAAGATCGGTCAACGAGCAGGCGCGCATAAGTGCGAGCGAACAGAAGAGGAAAGACACCTAGACTTTGAAGCACGAGGTCGCTATGTGATCGTACATTGGCTGCGCTGCGACATTGATGCTCTTTGGATCATGAACGTTAGAAAAGCGTTAGATATATATATATATATATATATGCAATCGCGAGTACGTCACGCACACGACTAGACAAACTTTGTCGCTATGGATATGCATTTACGTGCAAATAGACGTATCTTCTATACGAGCTATATTTTATTTTACATATTTTGTCACGCGCTTGTATATTCGCAAATATTACATTTCGTGCTTTGATGATTTACTTCGTCTGCCACTTGTTTTTGCAAATTATGTATAGTCAAAAATTTTAGCAATGTGTCTTTTTTTTCTGTCGAGTTGTTCCTTTTATTTATTAATAATGAAAAAATTGGACGGTCATTGTGCAATTATCGATCGTTCAAGTTAATTTAAATTTTTAATAATATTTGAATTTTATTACATAGATTAATATTTAATATTAATTAGGAGAAAAGAATTTATTTTTAAATTTTAAGAAATTCAACTTATCCTTAGAGTTTTTCAAGTTAATATTTATTGGTGGAAATAGTAAGTAGATTTTTTATATATATTTTTTTTAATGTATAATTTATATATTATGTGTATATATATTTATAAACTTGTAACTTTGGAGCACAAATAATGCCATGATTACTCCCGGATATATTTAGTTTGAGATTGGCATAGGTCGTGGAGTGTATGCTGCGTTATCTGTTTCTGCGCACGTGGCCTCTATAGGCCGCTGATCTAGCCGCTTATAGATGGCGAAGAGTTATTGCGAAGTTGCGCGCCGCCTGCTCGAAACGTATACCGGATAAGATTCCTCAACAAAATGCATCCCAACGCTCTTCCGAATACTCTCTTCAAACGAATGTGTCGAATCCAAACAAATCACCTCGTAACAAATTCAGCTCCCTTCTTCCAATCTCACTTTCAATTACCGTTCTTTCTTTACATATATATATATGTATAATAGTCAGAAAATAATTTTTAACAAAGTGACTAATATGGTATAAAATCGTGACAAACAGCTGTGACTTTTTATTAGTAAAAATATTAATAAAAAGTTTTAGATTTCATTGTAAATTTTAGTACGATAATTATGTTTATTTTTTAGTTAAAGTATTATAGCAAAACTGAATTCTCTTCATCATGCTCTATTGAAAAATTATTTAAAAAATTATTTCATTTAAAATTTTATTTATTAGGTTTTGTTTTACAGTTAATTATAATTGTATACGATTTTAAACAAAATTGTACGATATTTTTTACATTGAATTAATTCATATGTGTATATAATTTCAATTTTCTTTTGCTTTATTTTTGTTTTTAGGATTAATGTGAATCTGAAAAGTGAACGAATAACAAAAGTTTGTCATACCATGTACAGATTGACTTTGAGAATTTATGGTCGAGCCAAGAATGATAGATGAAGTTATAAATTTGGATTTGATATCATTTAAATGCAAATTTCATGTTTACACACATAACAATAATAATAATGGTCCATATTTTAATGCAGTTTCTGCGCATTTATTCCCTTCGAAAATGTGAAACTAAAAATTCTTCAGTTATACAACAATGTTAAATATATAAAAGACTGGATAATGACGCAAAATTCACAACTTTTTCCAACAAAACATTTAAACATTCGTAAGTTTATAAATTTTATTCAAACTGAATAATAATTTTCGACTTTTCAGATTGAAACACTTTTGTGTTTCGCCCATTTTGACGTTCATCCTCGAACTTATCGCGCATCTTCCTTGACCATCTTTGTACGATCATTGAGGACTGAAATGTTAAGAATATTTACTGAACTCGTTGAACATTAAACCGATCATCCGTGCTTCCTACTGATCTCACGTGACCTTCAATCGTGCTAATCACTTCGCATCTTTATTCGAACATTATTTCAATTTTTTTGTTCATTAGAGAAATAGACAACCGATGACTCAATATCGGAAGGAAAATTACCATTATCAACTTGATATTTTCATCCGATTAAAGCGAGATTCGTCAATTTCAGCGAAGCTACAAACGCGGATTTCGAGGAGAGATTCGCTGGACGAGATCGCGAATAAAATTTGCTAATCTTAAAAGTATTCCACATTTCAATGTAAGTCTCGGAAATTTACTTCAATACCATGCCTTAAGGCCAAATGAAAATACTCGTTTCTTTCTCCTTTTTTTTCTCAAATATATGTAGCAATAGAAGATATTCGTAAAATAAGATTCAAGATTAAACAACTTTGTAGAAGACATTTTACGTTCTATTATTTAACAATTTTTTGTAAGTTTTCTTGGTTCTTTTTTATAATATTTTCTTTCACATTTTAGTTTATTTACTTATTTAGTTTTTCGGTTCTGAGATTAAGATACTCGAAAAAAAATTGATCGACCGAGTCGTAGAAAACAGCAATGAAAAGTTTTCAAACGAATTAAAATAATTTTCCATTAAAAGATACCTTATTGCTACATATAAAATATAAATTTGAAATTTTAACACATTATTTTATAAATGATCAAAACATTTTATCTTAAATTTAAGTATACGTATTTATTGTATATAAATGGGAATAACGATTAATCATGGAAAATCATAAGTTACAAAATTAACTCGCTTGTAATTAATACATAACAATCTAAAACATTGACACCTAAATTTCATATATCATCGAAGTATTTAAAAATTAATCAGAGACATAAAGAATTTCTGAAATATACAATTTGAATATTCAAAATTGCCGAACAAGCCCTGCCATTATTGTACGAAATTCCGTCTTTGAAGTTGGAAATAGTACAAAGAAGCCAAGTCCACTTCTCAATCGTGACACGCGCGATATTTATGTCAATTTCAATGAAAATCATTTTCGTACCGAGGATGTGCTTGTTGACGAATACGCCGCACTTGCGCGTATCGAAAATAACACGTTGCATTTCGCGTTACTCGGTCATCAACAAGGCACCACGCGGAAAGGTTTATCGCCGTTCGGTCCGCGTCGCAAATACCTAAAATGAGCGTCGCGCCTCTCCGAGGCTGAACACTTCATAGACTTGTTTTTGGTAAATACGTGACGTAACGCGCGTCTCCGGTTGCTTAACGCTTTTAAACTGGCCTAACGAAATCAAAATAACATTACGAGCGATTCTGCTTCGTTCTAGTGAAACACTTACCATAGTCAAATCTACTGTATCTGCATAATTATTTATCGTGATAGAAAATTTAATTAACTTTACCAAGATTAATATGGTTAATTTAACTATATGGTCCATATGTTTTTTTCTTAATTTAAATGTGGCTGTATATGGATATGTATGGTTGATGTATGGTAATAATTGATTTCAATATAAGGAAATTATTGAAACTTTATATGGTTAGAATATTATATCATTTATTGTCATACATACATGCAGAAAAATATAACAGTTGATATTCCCATAAAAATTGGATTTTAACCCCAGAAGACAATTTATGAACATTCTTATGATAAATTATGAAAGAAATATTATGATAAAGCATTTATTCCAATAAATGTATAATAAAAAGTACTTTATTTTAATATTTATTTCATATTTTATCACAAGTATGTTCATAAATTGTCTTCTGGGGTTGGATTCCAAGTTGGCTTCCAAAATTAACTCTATTTTTCTGCATGTATCAACCATATATGAATTAAGGGAAAACCATATGATGAAACTGCTTATAAAATCTGGTTAATTTAACCCCAAATCTCGTTCATTATTACCAGATAACGACGATTAAATTCCTAGATACTTATTTTAACTAACTTCCACTAATCTCGTCGCACACTGAGAAAAATGTTATAATAAAAATTACCATACCTTCTGGTATTGGAAGAATATTGTCTGGAGTGTCTGCTATTTTACCATACCATTGCAGTAAAAGTTTATATATGACATAGTTAAATTTTTTATACGCTCTCGTAAAGTTGCCACGATTCATAGTAATTATTATCATACCGAATATAAAATTTTACTATATCATACATGAAATTTTATTGCAATGGTATGGTAAAATAGCAGACACTCTAGACAATATCCCTCCAATTCCAAAAGGTATAGTAATTTTTATCGCAACTTTTCCCCCAGTGCAATCTAACAAATAACAAATCTTCCGGCAAGACAGACGAAAATCCAATTAACTTTTACCGTAACTTGTGAGGGGGGGGGGGGGGGAAAAAAAAACC
>JABFPN010006168.1:0-11964 GCA_022817305.1 Leptoteleia sp. ZL-2020
TTATAGAACTGTATGCATTACATATACTTAGTTTTTCCATAAATTATTACAGTTACACCTACAGAGTACATATAGGTTCAATACCCCAGAATTTATTGATAAATATACTATTTCATTTTTCTCAGTGCACGATTAACCATATTTTTCATATCTTTTAGTACCAGTACTACCAGAAATTGAAAGAAAAATAAGATCCAAGCTGTTTCAACATGTTAAAATTTGCCACTAAACTTACTCATCCTTAGTTCCCATTGTATACACTTGTTTGTACCATTTACACAAATTTTAATGATTGTTAACTAAATGTCGAAAATCCGTAATATTGACGAAATCAAGAATTCTGTAAGAATCCAATTCAATAGGGACGCCTTTTATCTGTAACCTCACGTCACTCGGCACTTGTATCACAAGTGCAATTGTTTCGTCAGACAGTTCTCACAAGGTTCTGTTTGAAAAGATTCCAACCCTATGCAGTGAAGTTTCACTCATTGCTGTCCTACCGAACGAGAGTGTCAAGGGCCATTATGACATATTTTATCAATGAGTTTTATTCAAGCTCCTCTTAATAAATTGTTTAAGAAGGAGTAAGGGATCAATTCGTGAATTCGTCAAAATAAAACATTTCGCAAACGTTTTTTAAAATAGAGTAATACTGTTCAACACTTTCTTATACCCGTATACTCAGGATTAGAACGTCCGTTTCTAAAAAAAAAAAGAAAATATAGTAAATCCGACTTAAATGGCCGGACGTTACAAAACGTTCGCGTAACTTTTAAAACTTTTAAAATCTGAGTAGTAAGTCTACCGTAAATATAGTTTCAACTTTTCTCGGCAGTTTAGTGCAGTCGACAAGTTTAAATTAGTCCCTAGTTGTATATATAAGGATAAAAAAATAACATTAAATGATAAAAACATTCGGCTTTTGTTTAGCACTCTTCTTTCGTATTATTTTTAATCTATTTGCATTGAAAGTGAAAAAGTAGATTTGTTCATGTTTTCAAGTTACAATAAAAACGTTCAATGTACATACTAAAACATCTCATCAATTATAATAAAAGTTGAAATACGTTGCATTCCCATTAAAGCAAGAGTGTATTTATTTTGTTGTACGTTTAAATGTAAAATCTATCAATGCAATGCTAAATTTAACACTTTAATGGGAAACGTAAAGAAAGATTTTTATTTAATGACATTTGTTTCTCCCCGCGAACAATAAATGTAAGAAATTGTAATGTTACGAAAAGTGAAGGATTTTAAATTCTTAAATAAAGTGTCGGAGTCCATTTACAGATGATATAAATGTTTAAAAATTGTAGCAAAAGTGTCACATATATCTCCAGTTGTTCTCGTATTCTTTGTTCTAAAACGAGCAACGACAATGAACGTTGAAGAAAATATAATCTCGTCTGTCAAAAGATACATCGTGGTAATAAAAGGAAATAGATGAATAAAGCAATAACGCGTTAAATGGCAACTATTTGGTACCGATCAAGTCAGTTAAATGCCGCGTTTAGGCTTACGTCACGGGGTGAGACGTCTACAAACTACCTTGAAGATTTTCAGCTTTATCGATTTTAGCAAGCCATTTATGGAAACGAAAAATTGCGTTGAACTTGGTTTTAATTTTCTTATACGCGAGAATATTAGTCATTAGAAGAACTAGAATCAACCAGTGCATTGAAAGAAACCAATTGCTAATATATTATATAATAACTCAAGGATATATGTGAGCATTTATAGTATACCTTATAATATGAAGTATTATATTATAAAAATATTAGGGAAAAAATGTTGTTATTAAGGATTTGAACTCACAAAATCACAATACATGAGTATATATATAGATGAAATATATAATTACATATATAGATGATATATAGATTTATATCTATAGCTGCAATATAAGTGTATAGTGTATAGCTATATATGGGATTTAGCTGTATACCTATAGGGTATAGATAAAAATTTACAAAACTTTAATAGAAAAAAATGGAATGGAACAAACATCATTGCTTTGATGACTATAAAAATCTGAGCAAAATCTATTAATAAATTCGAATAATTTACGTTTATATCAAACAGAAAAGGAAGAATTTAGTTTATTCAAATATATATTATTGTGACAAGTACTATAATGCAAACAAAGGTGAAAAATCTTTTTCGTGATCACTCAGTGCAAAATGTACTATTTGAATTCACTAATGCGATTATATGTGCAATATACTTTTGGGTCAATTGGTACTTGCAGTTAACATACGTCACGCATTATCGTGTTTCCGGCACATTAATTACTTTATGATTTAAAAGTTTTTATTCTAAGTATTCAGTGTGTTTAATAATCTTCAAAACAATGAAACATAAAAAATCCTGCTCGGATAATTTACATTATAGTGGTATATACAAAATTAATTTTTCATCTAAACGTAAAATTGTTGTATTTATTGTAATAAATTTCAGCACAGAAAATACTACGAAGTAATTAAATAAAATTTGCACGTATAAAAGATATGTTTATTTTGAATCAGTATGTAGATCATATTTATATGATAATGTAGAAACGTTATAACGATCTGCAGGCGGTATAACTGTTTTATCGATCGTTGGTGACTTTTATAGAATACTTGCGCAAGTATTTGAGATACAATACTAATAATTTTATGTGAAATTGGTGTGCTTAGTATTTCTGACAAGTAAATAAAAAAATTTAAAAAGGAATTCTACAAATATTGTAAAATTTTAATAATAATGTAGCATAATAAACTGTGAATATTTCTGTTGTATTAAATTGATATAAGAAGCATTTTCCTTGATTTTATATAAAAAGTGGATTAAAATAATAACTTATTAAATTTAAGCAAAATATAAATCATGTGTGTACGTAATTTTTATAATTCAGAGAAAATTTCGCCCTTTAAATTATACAATTTAATACGCGTCAATCATGAGGTATGATGTTATGTGTCGTTTAAGTGATTGACTGTGACATGATGGAATATCGATAATAACGTCTTCACTTACGAGTACATCTAAGAGTTTACTCGTATCACTGAAGCTAATTATGAATGATTTCAATTAATTACTGTATGATCAATGTAAAATATATGAAATTGTGCGAAAGTCTATGAAATTTCATAATTAAATAACAAAATCATAAGTAATTAGTGAATATAAAATTCAATTATTATATAATAATTGTTGAAAATACATTAATTTGAATAACAAATTTGCTATGAAAAATATTTTTCTATTGATTATGGTCCTTTTATATTTTATATATATTGTATTTTTATATTGACGTGTCATTGATCGATAAATATCAGTAATGAATAAATCTTTCCTCTTACATTCAAAAAAAATTATGTTTGTATGAATCCATTTAATATTCTTCACATAAGTCCACACTTTGTAAGAACAAGTTATTCTTATTATAAATAAAAGTTCACTTTGTCCACTTAACGGATAGAAATCCTATTTGGCGCGAGAATATTCTATTATTCTTAAATAGATAGTTTTGCGAGTATATATTGATTTTAAGTTAAATGGTCGTTACAACACAAAGGACGACTGCAAAGTAACGGAAATGAAATTCCTAACTATGTTAGCTTTTAATTACATTTTCATATGAAAGGCATAATGAAATTATTTATTACATACGTATTTGTGAAAGGAATTCGATCATATATAATCATATAGTATTTCTTCAGTCCCCACTTTTTAGTAGGCTAATGAAAAATATGACATCGCCAGTAATTTCAGATTTTCACAGACACAAAAATCAAAAGTAAATTAAAATTTGAAGAAAATTCTAAAGTTTTCAGAATTTAAATTTAAGGTAAATTTGAGTAAATACTCATCTCAACCAAAATATAATTATGATAGGTGGAAAATCATTTTACCATTTAGTTATTATCGCTAAAATAAATGTAGGTATCCGCTTTTCATATACGTAAGGAAAAACACAAATTAGATCATGACAAGCCGACGTTATTTCTCCTTCGTAGAATAATATATTATTATATTATTCATACAAGTCTACTTTTGCACGCCATTTATTATGGTAGCATTTAAATTGGTTACTATTACTTCAATTAACGTGTTCTTAATCACGAAAATAACGAGAACTGCGAGTTTAAGTATATTCGTGAGAATTAACAATAAGATTAATAGCGAACTTTTGTGCTACACTGAGAGAAATTTGTTAGTAGTTGTTACAACATTTTATAATAACATTGGGATACTGTACACTTGTATTATATCCCTTATATGATACTATATAGTATTTTAAACAAATATTTTAAATTGATATGGCCAAGGAATAGAACTCGTTACCTAATTTGTTACCAATCGCACCTTAACCACCACTCTACACTTTCGCTTAGAAATATAACTCTTACTTCACAAATACCTGTGACTCGAAGGATTTAAACCACGCCCCATTCACTTTGACACTAGAGTTCAGCGAAAATTAATATATTCCCAGATATGTTGTAGTAGTAAATAGTGTAATTTTTAACTGTAAGCTAACGGTTTCCATTCCTTGGTAACACTTTTTTAATATTGTAAAATGTACCAGATTATTGGAAATTATTATAGTGATTTTATATATAAAACGTAGAAATATTTTAAATTGTATTTTATTTTAAAATTTGTGTTCCTAAACTGAGAATGAATTTATTGAATTAAAAATTAGGAAATACATTACTAATTCTTCTAGCAGAAAAAATTCTTAGTTTAATTATTATTATCAAAGCTAGTTTGAACTAACTATTATTATCAATACTAGTTGAATCTGATTCTTGTTATTACGAAATGCGAGTATTGTTTTCCTTGCTGAATTTATTTTTGTTGATATAAAATAATATGAGTACCTCATATTAAAATAACTGGATTATAAATGGGTTTTCAGGTCCAATTAATATAAGTGAAATTTGAAACTTTTATTTATGATTAATTATTGATATATTTATGATTAGAACCATTGTTCTTATCATCCAGCTTTACAGATCCTTTATTAACTATCACCCAGACTGCCAATATCCAGGCATTCAAAATTAATGACTTTATTATTATTGAAAGGTAATAATAAACATAATAATAAATCCAACAAATAGTTTCTTTATCTAATCTATATTCCCGATTGGAATTACAATTCTAATGGAACAAGCACGGCTCGCTTTTAAAAATAATATTATAAATATTTAATTAAACCTGTAACCTTATTAATTCAAATTCTCCGATTTTCAAATCAATAATTGAAAAAAAAAACATTAAATTTAACCGTGAATAATTCTGGAAAGTTACTTAACAGTTAAGAAAAAAAAATCAAGCGCATTAATTATTATATAAATACGCATTGTCCCATTATTCAAAAGGATTTAAATTAGCTTTGATTAATATACATTTTTAAGAGGCACCATGAAACATGACCAAAATAAAGAGAAGAAGAGGACGAGAGAAAAAAAATTAAGGACACATAAATCATCTTCAAATATTACGACCTTTCGCAAACTAGGTCATAATAAATGCCGCCGCTTAAACCGACAAGTTTTTCTTAATGCAGGCGCGCAACTCAAATTCGTCGAGGTGCGCGCGACCAACGGGGCGACGTTCGCAACAATGCCGTCAGCCCATACGTGTATCATATATTCCAACCAACTCCCGTTACAATTTAATCATATTGTTTATCAGATGATCGGCCGAATTGCAACGAATAAAGTCGTAAATTGGACGCCGGTGAATAATGGCGATCGGCCCTGTTTTCTGCAAAGGAGGCTACATTAACGGTTCCGCGGAGCAAGCCAGCTGCCGTAACAGACAGCGTAAACGAACGTCGATAATCGAATGCGGCCGAGTTCTTGAAATACTGGGTGTAAAAGTCAATTCGTGGAGCGCGAGCCCGACCAAGTTGACTGACGCTGCGGCGCTAATCTTATCTGTTATACACGCCGATGGAAAACAGAACGAAATCTCAAGAATTTTTGACGCGCGCGGTGTTATACAACATTTCATTCCGCTACGTTATCTTCGCCATCATTACAATTAATTTGCCTGATTAAGTCTTTGGGGGAATTCGCGGCAAGTCAACTCACTAAATATCGCATTAACGTCGGGTATCAGAATCGATTTGGACTTCCGGCGATTGATTTCCATTTGACGTCGGTTAAAAAATCGGCACGCGTGCACCATTTCTTCGAGTGTCGCTTTGAATTATCTTTGAAAGTTACTTTCAAGATTAAAGATACGTTCGTAAGAATTGTATTACATTAACGAAATCATGTACGGGGATAAAGTTGAATTTCGATGAAAATTGTGCGTAAACTTTAACAGCTAAGAATAGCCCGAAATATTCGAGAAGTATTTCTTTAAAATATGCCTGTGCCCAATCCGGAATTGTCAATGATATATTTGTTGGAACGGAGACTACAACTGTTGCACTTGAGAAATGGTAAATGAAGAAAAAAAACGTTCGGAATATGAGCAAATACGCGACAAAGTGGCCTTGCAGCATGACAATACTCGACCGCATGTTGCAGCACTGGTAAAATACTACTTGGAAACACTCAAATGGAATAACTTATCCCATTCAGTATTCCCGCCGAATTCTTGGGACAATGCTCCTTCCAACTACGACTTATTTCTATCAATAACTCATGGCATGTCTGAGCGGCACTTCCATTCTTATGAGGGATGCAAAAAATGGGTCGATTCTTGGCCTGCCTCTAAATATCAGTCGTTCTTTCAACGCGAAATTCGCATGCTACCAGAAAGATGAGAAAAAGTAATGGCAAGCGATAAACAACACCTTGAGTAATCAATCTGTTAGCATTTTTGCACGATAAAGTCTCAATTTTCTCTCCCAACATTATTTTAAAACTTGCACCGCCCCAATATAATAAAATTATATCACAATTACATTGATTTTGCGAAGCTTCGAATTACTGCTTTATGGATAGATAAACTTTAAGTGGCAGTTCTTCGATAATGGAATAACTACACGGATTCTGCATTACTTGACCAGTAAATCAAAGCAATAGCAATTATACAGATGTTAGGCGTTTCCAGAAAGAAGCGAAAGCATTGCGTTTATATCATTTATGACTTATGTTTCGCGAATAATCCACGTAAGTAAAGAGAAGACTTTTCTGCACTGAAAATGGAAAGAAAAACTGTTTTTCCATCCCAGGCATCAATCAAATTAAGAGCGTTCTCATTCATTATCAAGTTTCGTGTCATTATCGCATAGCAGTATCGCGTAAACATCTCGAACAATTTATTGATCAGGGGGAAAAAAATGCGCAGAATTGCGTCGGCAAAAAGCGTAATGAGGCGAACAGTTGTAATGAGATGGAATTCTTTTTGCGTCCAAAGCAATAGTTTATTTTGATTAAGGCGTGACGCGTGAAATTTATCGTGGCAATTTGCACCTTTTCATGAAAATTCGCCGATGAAAAACAAAGGTACAATCGACGATTTGGACTTTAATAAATATTTTTCTCGAATTAATTGCTCCGCTCGACTGTCTTCAATGATTGCATTAAAAGTGCAAAGTTAATTATAAGAATTTACTATTTTGCTAATTATTAAATTGCTTATAATAACTATTTCCTTGGGAACATTTATCGCGACATAAAACATCCTGAATTTTGATTTATTATCCATTGATGTGCATCAAAAGTCATTTGGTTTGTCGCATTTCTATTTCACGAGAAAATGATGCGTAACTAAAGAAACAAAGTGAATCGATAAAAGCAAAAGTTCTTATCTCATTTGTATTTACAATTTTAAATAACATTCCGCTTTACGTGTATGAATGGGAATAAATTTTGTTTACAATATTTATATATGATTTTGATTTAAACTATTAATGTTATTACAATTTTTGACACACATTATCAAAGTACTTAACCAGGCAGACAAGTTCAGTACAAGATTATTTTCTTATCGATATCATTCATACTACATTCTATCTTAAATTAATAAATTTCTTAAGGATGTATACTGAATGTTCATTTTTTGCATTATCGAGTTACATTTTACGCGAACTCGCAACATATTCTCGAGGAAATTATCTATTTTGAATCATCCTCCGCGTTACGCGCAAATGAATTATTTTAAATGAAATAAGTATAAATTATATCTACCAATTTAATAGAGCGCAACTTTAAATAATAAAAAAATGTAACTGCATTTGTATGTATTAAAAATAATGGAAGATAGAGTTATGAATAAAATCGCGGGATTTACATACTGATGAAAATAAAAATAGACATGTTTAATGCATGGAAATTCGCCAAGCGATGTGTTCCAGAAGTTTTATCCAACGTGCTGAATGGTGGTCAATTAATTAAATTCGTGCACCGTTATAAAGTTCATTTAAAACGCGTTTGGAGAAGAAGACACCAACAACGAGACTGAAATGCGTTCGTAAAAAAATTCCTTCTATTGATCAATTCACCAATTAATTATCCCTATTATTTCTCGTGCTTTTCAATAGAATTCAACCTATTTGCGATTCAATGTAGTTTTTTTTTTATTATTGCAGTCGATAAACAAAGAATTTTGCATTATAAAACAAATTTCAATTAAAATTATTAAAAATCAGAATTCCAAATGTTCTGGCAATATTTTAATTTAATTTAACTCCGCTAAAAATGTATTTAATGGATTTAAAAGTAAATTATTTATACCGTTATAAAAACAAAGACAGATAAAATGTTATGTGAAAATATTTGATTAAGAAGAAATGAAAATAACATTGTTGTGTGCTTGTGACTCCCGATATTGTGGGAGTGAAACTTAATTTTTCCCTTTGGGGAATAAAACATCGCTTCTAGGGAATAAAACAGTCTCGAAGGAATAAAAGAGGGAAGAGATGAATTGCTTCATTCCCTAAATATAGGAAATCTACTTTGCTAAATATAGGGACTAACATTTTGCTTCTTTACATTTATGACATAAAATATTGTACATTATAAGGGAGGGAAAGTAATTATCTCAGTGAAGTTGTCTATATTAAACAAGGGCTCGAATTAACTCTATCCTTTGTTTCATATAATCAACATCACTTTGAACATAACCATCTTTTCTCCCTTGCTGCATAATATATTATTTTTTATCAAATAAATAATTCGTAATTCCTTGTTTTTATATTATTATAGTAAAATATTATATTTATCACTAATTTAGGCAACCTTATTGTTTAATGGGGAAAAAACCCTTATTGAGCCTGAAAGACTGTAAATAAATACAACGGAAAATATCATTGTAGCATAAAGTAATAAAATTGTTTAACATTCACTCACCTACTGGATAATCACTGCGTCACTGCTTCACGATGACACTACGACATGATGATACCACAACGCTAGAAATAAAATAAAATATTATGCAGTATTTCTCAATAACAATTAATATAAATTTATATACAATTCTATTTTAGTATTCATTATAAAATATTTGTAAATATTAAAAATATTAAATATTTTTCTTGAATGCAATTTAATAATCCTAGAAATAATGCATTTATTTGCACTTATTTGTATTTCTCACTGATGCGTTCACATTGAGAAAAAAGTATATTATAATCTAAAAACTTTAAATTTTAATTTATGCCAAATGTATTACTTTTAAGATTTGCTATATATTGAGATACTAGTTTCTGAATATTGGAATCTTCTCATTCTCATTGATTGTTAATGTGAAATTCAACATTCCCTTACAGTAATTTGTTTATTTATACGTCCATTCTTGCTTAGTTCAAAAAAGACTATAACTTCAATCATCATAATCATATCTATCGAAAGAAGCTTCCAAATGAACTTTAGTCAAACTTATTCCGACAATTATTTAGGGCACAAGGTAGTTCACATAATATGAGGACAACGAAAACGACGATGTTAAACTGGCGAATCAAAAACAGGCTCACAGGCCTAAAGGCTCTTTATTGAATTACACGAATTTAACAGCCGAAAATATTTTCTCTTGCATCAGATAAACGTAAAAGTAGTCTGACATTTTCTTTCGCGTTTTGGAAAAGATAAGAAAAAAACGCGAAACAGTGAAACACTCTGTGCAGTCTTAAATGAGACCGGCATACGCGTATAAAAGTTCCTTTCAAACTCCTTTTAAGTGAACGAAAATTCTGATCCAAGATAATTCTCTTTCGCGATTCAATTCGCGCAAAATCGCGTATAAAAAAAATATAATTAAGTATCGCATAATAATGGTAATACAGTGCACGTTCCGTAAGGGAAACGTAATCGCGTTGCCGATGATATCGCATTAAAATATAATGTTAAATACCAACGCATTAAATAAATTAAATGATAAGAAAATGCTCCAAAATTATGAAGCTTACCCTATCGCGTCTTCAGTAAGTAGGTACCGCTACTTGGTCCAATTCCGTATTTACTATCGCTAAAGTACCAACCGGAATTATAACAAATGATATCGGATTACGGTGTACTAATCAAATGACGAAAGCTTATATTCAAAAATCGAATCAATTATGGATTAATGGTCTGATTATATCTTAAATTGGACATTTCAAATAATTGGAGTATAATTTTTAAACGCCCAAGAATGATTCTTAGGGAAAATGTGCTTCTTGGGTTAGTTGAAATAATTCAAATTCTCGAGCGAGAAGAAAGTTAAATTTATAATATGTTTGAAATAAACAATGCAAATATAAAAAGTATTAAATAATAAAATTAATATAAAAAATAATTGTTCATTTTGAAAAAAGTAACTATAATGACTGACTGTATAAATATGATAATTTACAGTAATGTTTATGTTATTGGTGTTGAGCGATTTATTTTTCAATCGCGTTAATTTGTCACAATCATGAGCATAATCTGTGTATATATTTAAGAAAAAAATTAAACCACATTTCATTTCCACGACTTTCGTATTTTCATTGGAAACATTGTAACTGATAGGAACGAATATTAATTGCACTCTTCAATAAATACTTATAAAAAACTGTGTATCTTCCTAGAAGTCAAGAGTATTAAAAGCATATGATAATATATCATATTGTATCTGGATCCCTTTGTTCGTCGAATGTATAATAATTTTACATATCATGTCTGAATATAATTATTCTTAAATATCTATACTAATATATTTTTATTAGACCATATAGTATTGTGGCGATATTGTAATATTGTATAATTTACTGGAGTATTAAATAATAAAAATTTTTTATTACACAATGGATCTGAATGGCTGAATTAACATCATATATTGTACTATTAACAATTTGCAATTGTAAAATTTTACACTTACAATTATATTTAGACTAGCTCAGACCACAAATTTGCAATGTTGTATAGTATCGCTTTAGCCATGTATAAATAGGTTAATCTTGGATATATACGATAGAAGCTCTAATATAATAGTGCGAAGCATTTTCTATCTTAGTGACCTTGATAACTCAGGTGCTTTTGTTTAATTTTTAATTTCAAACAAAATAAAAACAGATTTAACATTTCAAATCGAACAAAGTAAATAGTAAAACCTTGATATATAAATAATAAAACAATATACACATAATATTATATTATACATTATAACAAAATAAAGAAAACATAAACAAAAATTACTTTAAATTTATTACCAAATTTAATATAAATAATAAAAATATTCCATCTTAAAATGTTCAATATTCCTGTCACTTTTTCCTCAGTGTACACTGAAAAAAATATTCGGATTACAATTAACTCCACCGTGGAGTTAAAATATATTCAGTAACGTCAAGTGAGATTAGTTTGATCGGAATGAATGTAATAGGTAGAATCTACTCCATATTGGATTTGCCATCAATTATTAGAATTAACTGAAAAAGCGATTCAAACAAGTATTCGTGGAGTTTTAATTTACTCCGCGAGGTACTTGATTTACACTATGTCTTGAAAATACATTCAAATACGTTAGTTGGTGAACATAACTGAAAATGTGATT
>JABFPN010006169.1:0-11964 GCA_022817305.1 Leptoteleia sp. ZL-2020
ACATTTATAGAATATTTACGAAATATGTATAAAATACAGATAGATGTATATAAATATTAATAAGATATATAAAATGGATTGAAAAAATATTTATATGATATTGTATAAATATTTTGCGCTATTAGGGGAATGACAGAGAGAATATTGCGTAAGAGAGAAACGAAGTCATTTTTTTAAATTTTCTATTACTAACTATATTACATTGTTGAATTGCATATTAGCTAAGGATCGTCATTATTACAAGACCAAGTGCTGCTGCTTACGTATTATCAAAACAATAACACAATTATTCACGTTAATACTACAATAGTACATTACTCAACGAGGAAAAAGGTGGTTTTAAGTTGGTAATCCTGGCCCAAGACAAAAGGTTACCAACCTGAAACCACTTTTCTTCGAGTTGAGTACGATATTTTATTCACCGTGAAAGTAAAATATGTTGGTAACTCGCAGGGCAACCAATACATTTTATTTTTAATTCATTTAAACCCGGAGATATAACGATTTGATTATTTATATAGATTTTTATAAGGTGTTACGTCGCGAGATTGGTAACGGAAGTGTGCTTTGTTATTCATTATCAGCCGATACATGCGCATGCAAAATGCGGAGTAGTACATTTGATTAGAACCGTCGATATAACTGTAATAGTATATGCTTACGATTTGTTTACAGTTTCGTTAATGTTCAACTTTGAGAAGGTCAGGCACATGTTAAAGTCAAGACATAATTACACTTATGATATAATAATAGTGATAAATATATAAAGTATGAGTAGATAAACTTTGATTTATTTTTGCAATCTATAAATTTATCTGAAAATGTATAACAATGTAAATGAAATATTCAATTTTGATTATCAAATTATAACTTGCTAATGATATTATAAAAGAACTTTACAAAAACGGAAAAATTTCGAAGTATTGAAACTTTAATATTAATAATAATAGGTACATAGATTTAATATTAATATTTATAAATTTAAATACATTTGTAAAATTTATTTGTTCAGAATCATGATATTTAAATTACATAAACAAGAATGAAATTTACTTATTTCTCATATTGGCATTAACATCATTGAATGAAAAATTTTAATTATGAACCATTTTGCATACAATGTAAAGAGAATTCCACAATGTTGAAAAAACTATTAATTGGACGTGTATTTTAAATAAACCTTCAGTAATATTTTCCATGAATATACACAGTCATTAATGACAATAAATTTGTTAATAAGATCTCACAAAAATGATTATAATTGTAATATTATTTTGACAATTTTAAATCAAACGATCGCAATAATTGTCTCGAAATACCATTATAAATTAAAGCGTCACAATAATCTACCTTATTTTTAAAATTATTTTCAATAATGAAATCTTAAATCACAATTTCAGAAACCTGCAGTAGTTTGTGCGAACATCCATAGAAACAAAGACGGCTCCACAAGAGATAAAGGCTGTTTTATTATAATTTCCGTTTCCATTGCTCGGATTATTAAACTAAAATTGAATCACAACCCAATAAATTAGTGCACGAGAAAACTAATATATATCTAAATATATATATATATATATATATGTGTAAGAAAAGTTTAAAAAATAAATTACAATAAAATACTTTATATTATGCAAACGCAATGAATGTAATCAGGGTTACAGAATAAATGATAATGTAAATGAAACACTTTATTCGGAAACTCATTAGTCATCTTAACGTCCGGCTAATTGCAAGTACAAAGGTATACAAAAAACAGTTAACTATAATTACAAGATTAAATGGGTAAAAACAAACAAATATTAAAAGATAAAAATGAAGCAGTGCAAAACTCGCGATAACTCAGGGACGCTTTCAAGAATGTGAAATCGCGGAGCCCGTTTACCCGTAACAATGACAGCAATCCTCTGGCATTAATTCACTCGCGGCGAACTTGTTCGATGCATGCTTCTGGTGTGCGGCTGGTCTTGACAATGCAAGCGCCTACCCAAGCAGCACAATGCTCGCTTTTGCGTCATCGCTGGGTCACATAACGCACACTTGCTCCAATGCATCTAAAGTTAAGATTTGAATTTCATCGTGGAAATTAACGATATTGAGTAACAGCAGCAACTGAAAAATGTTAGACGTTAAAAAAGCATCATTTTTCCTTTTAACTATGGAATAATTTGATTCAATTGAGAGAATAGTTAAATGCACTTAACAGTTGCTTGGGCTGAGTTTTAATTCAGACTGTACCGAAGGAAAAGCGCGAGATACAAAGTATGCGAAAAAAATGCACGGAGAACCCTCGTGGAAAAGAATACTGAAAAATGTTGAAAGATGTTGAAAAAAAATTGGGAATTTTCAGCATTTCTCTCCACGAGGGATTATTTTGAATGTCAAACGTTCTCTATAAGCGAATAATGTTATTTAATCTTCCTAATTGCAAGATATTCCAAAAATATTCCTATGTCAAACTCCAGAAACATTTATGGTACATTTCTGGAATATTAAAAAAAAATATGAATCACCCAAGAATGTACCAGAAATATTCCTGGAGCCGGACATTAGAATATTTCCTTTGTATATTCAGAATATTTTCAGAATGTAGCAAAAATATTCTTTACTATTAGGGATTAAATTAAATCCCAAAAACATTTCTAGAATATCAAAATAATATCCTAGGAATGGTGCTATTGGTGTTTTTCAACATCTACTTCCATTGGTACCAAAGCACTTATGATGTTTTCAGAACTTAAATGAATTGGACGAGACTCCAACCCTAATAGTTTAATTTAAATAACAATTATTATAATTTACATGTAAACGTGATTGTTAGAAAAATTATTATACATATTAATTAATTTTTAAATTTGCTAATTATACAAATAATTTATTGTAATTAAGAATGATTTAACGATATATTCTTAATAAATTAAAATATAAATATTATTATTGATTTTTTTACATTTTCCTGATATTGTATTATGCAATGTTTTGTTAATTTGCATAAAATAAGATTCAAAGTTGAATTTGACTTATTTACTTAACTAGAAAATCTAAGTAAAATCAGAATAAAATTAATATCTTCAAATCATGTTTCTTTTGTTATTTTCAGCTGTTATCTAATCAATTTGATTAATTTTAATATCTACAATCATTCAAGTTTGTTTATATAATTTTCACTCCATTACTCTTGTTTAAATACTTAATTATTATAAATTTGTATTCAGTCAAGTCAACATTTCTATTCAATCAAATACAATATAAATTTCTTATTTATTTAACAGATTAAAATACCTTGACAACCAAATTTACTTCACATTTATGTAAATTGAAAGTATACGGGTGGTAAATAATTGCATACATAAACTTATGTTTACAAAAGTAAACATAAATAAAAACTGAAATCAGTCATTTTAGCATTAATATTTCTTTAATGTTGGTAAATTTAATATTAAATTAATAAAAATTAATCTACATTATCGTAAACATAATTCGTATTTCAATATATCCACCTTTACATAAACAATTTATGTAATAATCGGCTGTAAGGTACATAAACATTTAATTACTATTTTCTATTTTGTTATTTAGATTTCAAGTATTATTCAATACAAACAAATACATACGATAATTTTGCAATATCTCTAAAGCAATTATTTAATGGAATCAAATAAAATTACTCCCTTTATATTAATATCCTCCTAAATAACAATTACATTGTAATGATTATGTAATGTAAGATTACGCAAAATCTACTTTTCCTGCCAAAGAATACCAATCCTCCAACAAATTTTTTTTCTTATTTAAGCGAAAAATAAAATAAAGGAATTGACATAAAATTTTAGCCAATTATATTAAACAACGTAAAATATAAGAAAGTATTTGATCCAAAATTCCGAAAACAATTTTGAGTAAGTTAAGATGATGCCATAAGCGTTAATTACTAGATTAGGGTGTTATTCGTTTTTATTAAAATGAATGAGAATTAATTGATGTTGTTGATTCAGCACATTTTCTCAATCTGGGAGATTATTTGACAATGATGTAACTGAATTTTTATCATTAGTTTCAAGCAAATTTAGGGACCGCGTTTTTTAGGTGTCAAAAAAACGCGGTCCCTAAATTCGCTTAAAATTGATTTAAAAATTCAGACTTTTTAATTGAATACAATTTTCCTATGTCTAAAAAATATGCTGAATCAATTGCAAGCATCAAATCAGCATTTACAGAATAATAATTACAAAAACACTAACTCCGTGGCAGCAGACTTACTGCAACACCTTAAAATTAAAAATATTCTTTTCTTACCAAATTAAGTATTTAGTAAGTATTGAATTTCAGAAAAATTATGGCGAAGCGCTCGCCATACATTGTCGAAAATGTAGAAAAAACTGCGTTCCCTATTAAATGTATGTATGTACAACGTGTTTACCGATAGGGGCTAACAGTCCGCCAGAATGGCGGGAAAAATTAAATTAATTAAATTTTGATTATTAAGTATCAGTTATTGCAGATATATACTTTCTCATACTGCTACTGCAGTGCGCTCTTATCATCAAATTCCAAATTATACTATAATATTGTGATAAATTGAAAATACACCAATTCCCTGAATATAGCACTTTGACATCCTTTTAAGATCTTGTAAGGATCGGACCAGGAACGGATAAGGTCGGAAAAAGGATTGGGAACGGACAAGGATCGGATCTGACTTCCACTCCTACAGGACGCTTTTTTGTTGATCACACACTCGCTTATCTCCTCGTTCCTCCCCGCGAGTCATCAATTTGATGCGCGAAATAATGGCACTGACAGCGACGATGCTGCGTTGCACGGGCAAGCTCTAGTAATCGACAATTGACATTGGTAACTGGAATACGCCTCAATTTTATATATTGAGGTCGCGAGCAGAAGTTAATCCTGATCGACTGTTAACTTTGCAACGAAACTAACGAGTTATCAGGTATGCATTGATGAGAGCAAATTTACACTTTTAACAGGGAATCGTTAAAACATCCGACGCGAGATAAAGCAATGCAGCCGACATGCTGAACGTGTAAACAAGGTACGAGTTAAAAAGATTGACAATACCGTGGCTGCGGCCTGAGTGTTATTGAACGATGGATAACATAAGCGAATTCGACATCAAACTCGAAAAAGAAGCGTATTATGCTGGAGAAGTCATCAAGGGTCATGTCATATTGCATACCACGGAAAATTTCAAACTCAGATGTGAGTACTTGTGCATTTTAATTGTTTTGTTCTTACCATTCATAATTTATTTTAATTGAATCAGGGGAGAAATTACAAAATACTATTACTCGATTGTTGCCAAATAAGTATTCAATAATATTTTTTAGTTTCGTTAATGTTGAATAATTTTTTTTAGTTTATTACTGTTAAGTTTTTTTTATAAGTATTTCATATTGTTTTTTTAGTACTGTTAATGTCTACATTTTGTTATTTATTATAGATGGTTTGCATGTCTATTTAATTTTGAGTGAGAAGTTGATTTTAAAGTTTTGATACAGAATGACCAGCCCAGGATTAAATTATAATCATATATTAATTAATATTTCAAATAGGAATGAGTTTTATTGGTATTACATTTATATTATATATACTTCTTATACATCTTTAAGAATAAAATGTTTGTCATTGAATACAATATATAAGGCTGAAAGAAATTTAAATGTGGCGGGAAATCTAAGATTGAAATATTTATAATAATAACAATATCTCAAGTTAAAATTAAATTATGAATAAAGAATTTTTAACTTTGTAGTAAGAAATAAAACAAAAAAGTGTTTGTTTTCTTTATGCATGTACTTTTAAAAATGTGTGTCTTTCAGAAGAACTTATGTTTTTCTGCTTATTATTAAATTGCATTACTTTTGTTCATTTATTTGATAACATTTTAATTTAAGATTATTTTTGTTTTAAGATTTTTGGACCATTCATTTGTACATTTTCTTTCAACCAATTATGTGTGTTACATTGTTGAAATTTGTACAAAGGATGAATTATGTTTATTTACTTAAACCGGTCAGTAATTGTAATTTTCTTTTATTTGAATTATAGTAATTTTTTTTTGATTACCAATACCCACCAGAATACAATTTAAACCAGTTATATATTTTTTAGCCATGAGAATATCATGCCGTGGTCAAGTGCACGCAGAATGGAAAATTATGGTTAGTGGGGATCGTCGAAATGTTAAGGATGATCAATATTTTATTGACGAGAGAATGGTCGTGTGGGGACACGGTGAGATATCAGTTATCTAATGATGTTAGTAATCATTATTATTTTATAATGGATGGAAGTATATTACCATTTAAGTGGTATTTATTTCAGACTCATCTGAAGGACCCATTCCTATTTTACCTCGCGGAAAGCATCAGTTTCCGTTTACCTTTAATTTACCTGAAAGTGCTTTACCCTGTAGTTTCGAGTCCCGTACTGGATATGTACGTTATTACGTCAAAGCTACAGTTGACAGACCTTACGCAAGTCCTCCGCAAGGCCTTAAATATTTCACCTTAATTGGACCACACATAGACTGTATGGACGAACAGTATTTGGTAATGAATTATATATCTTTATCTTTTATCATAAAGAACAGTTTGGGATCAGTTTTGATTATTTGATTATTTCACGACTATTGTAGTCTCTACTATGTATTATTTTCTTCGCAATAAATTGTAACACTGGCATTAATTTAAATAACATTTGATCTACAGAAGCCAATGATTGGAACTGAGATACACACATCTTGCTGCTTTTGCTGCAGACGTAACCCAGTGGAATTGAGTGCACAACTAGAAAGAACCGCTTACGTTTGTGGAGAAAGCATCAAACTAAAAGCCGCTATCGATAACAGAGGCTTAGAAAAAGCTTCGCTAAATGTTAAACTAACTCAGGTAATTATTTATAATGGATGAAACCATTAAAGTCATGTTTGGTATTAATTATCAGTGTTCGTTTGCAGTATGTGGAATTTTCCATCGAGCGAGGAGTTTTGGGCGCTAATAAAGAGATACAGAAAATTGTTCTTGAACATAAAGGTGAACCTATTCCACCTGGATTAGCAACGAAATGGGATTCATCAAAGAAGATGATACTCCCTATTTGCCCACCCACTTTAATCGGAGTGTGCCGTTTGATTAAAATATATTATGTTCTCAAGGTACAAATGTTACCAGAATATAAATAAATCTAAGTTTAAAATGTTGTAAATATACAAGAATGAAACGGTTATTCATGAACATTCAACTTGGTTCAATTTTTAGGTGAGCGTTCAATTAGAAAAATCAGGAGAAGACATGCAAATGCATTTCCCTATCACGGTTGCTACAGTTCCTTTCAGAATACCAAATATTACTAAACAGCCTCAAATTAAATATGGTGTGTATCTTTACATCAGTTTCACAAATATATATTGAAAAAGAAAAAAAAAATTAGAACACGATACAAAATCAGTATTATTGTTCTTCTCATTTGAGCTATAATTTAATAATCATAAGTTTGATCTGTTTGACAAATTCCCAGAAGTAGCAGCAGATCACGTAGAGGGCGGCTCTTACATTGGACCCGAGTTCCTTCTGGGTCAAGTCTATGATGGAACCGATTTTACGCAGCCACCGATGATTTTATATAGGCCAGTTTACACCTGCGTCGTCAGTGATAAAAAAATTGAATCTCGTTAGATTGATTACGGAGAAAGCGCACAGATTTAATGAAAGTAAGATAAGAGGACGTTATCATGGCAGGAATGAAAATGAACATTGATAGCCGTGAGATGGTCATTTAAAAGCGAATACAAAAGTTGTTGGCTTATTAGAAATTCAGTGCATGCAGTATCACCGTTTAGAAAATCGTTCGAAAAGCGACAAATTAAATGAACTAATTTAGTTACGATAACAAACGAATAAATAAGTCATTAAATAAAATTAATGAACGAACGATTAAATAAAATACAATTTAGATGGACCAATTACAAAGCTGATAATTGTTGCACTTGCTTTCAGATTCAAATTATTTAAACGATAATGTGAATAATAGAATTTACACCTTCGTGCCGTTAACGTAGCATAGGACAGGACCACGAATATCGGTGTGCAACTCGTAACGCAACGCGAGTGAATCGAATTGCGATCGAACATCAGTTTCAAAAACAAGCAATACTTTTATATTCAGTTTTATACCAAACAGATTCTCATAGCTTCGTATATATTACGACGTATGCCAGATACATCTATTTTTGCAAGTTACATACAAGCATTGTGACGTTTTCTTGCTTACCTTGTACATTCGACTTTACTTTCTAATGTCTGTAACTTGAATGCAGGGTTTAACACTCAACAAAAGACTTGATTGATTTCGATTATAAGTAGTTGCAGATTGTTTTATACTTGTTACTGAATGTTTACTATTGTTCGTTAAAGTCGCACAGACACTGATTTTCAAGTTGTTTTGTTGCGTTTACATTTCGAACACATTAAAAGAAAAGCATCCATATCAAGTGCACGATACCGTTATACAAAAATGTCTAGATATATTAATTATATACATATGTACACTGGAAACAAATTACATAAAGAATTACTGTGTTAAACTTTAACGCACAGCCATATATACAATATAAGAAAAATTACGAAAAAAGAATATTTTGGTCTTTTTTACCCACAACTTTTATTGTGCTGTCACGGTTATTTTCTTATATTATACATGGCTGCGCATTAAGATTTACTTTTAGCTAGCATAGTAATTCTTAATGTATTTTTTTTTCAGGGCATAGATTTGTCAACCGCAGGTTTTAGGGACACGCACTATTTTAATGCCTACACGGAGAGAACTATCATGTAAAATTAACATGAACTGATAGTTCATAAACATGAACTTTTTGTAACTTTTGTGCCAATTTTTTATTGATATCTATAATTTTCATGTTACGTCGTGTTTGCTTACCACGAAAATTTGATGTTAAAAGTATACAACGTAACATGATGCGTGATTGTTTATTGACGCCATCGTTGTCACTTTGCTCAATCATACAAACTTATATTGAAAAGTAACAGATTTTTCATGTTATTCGACCAAGTGCAACTGTTTATGTAGCATTAAAATAATAACACGATTATTCATGTTAATATAACAAACTTACTCTTTTCCGTGTAGGTATACGTTTGAATAATTTCTAATTCCAAATAGAAAATGTTGAAAGTCTTTGAGGGAAATTTGAAATTAACAATCATCACACGTAGGGGCTAAGGTTTCAAACCCTGCGTTAAACATATTCATGTGTTTGAGGATTGGCTCCAAATCCTGCGCTTGTCCCCAATCCCTGTGTTATACAAAGATACATGTATATGCATATATATTGTTACGACCGCAAATTTAAATCGTTCTGAGGTCTAAGTTGCGAATTATCGGGAGTTTGTATGAAATTACTTACGGCTAAAATTTGGAACTTTATTAAATGAACTAAAACTGAACTATTTTACGAGCGCCTGTCTTTAAACTTTTTCAAAAGTAGGAATTGACAGATTCTTGGTGGCGCGATTTCGTTCTCACGCCATTATTACTTATCTTATTATATAATTTTTTTTTTTGTAAGCATTTCTTTTTTTCAGTGTATAAGTCAGATATATATCTTCCATATATTAGCTAATATTTCGTCGATACAATTCATAATATGAAACCTATATTATATTTTACGTGAGAAAACTTTCATAAGAACCATAGGAGCGAACGTAACAATATATAAATATATAAATATATAAACGAGTGCATTTGTTTAAAAAAAAAAAAGAGTACCCGTAATTTTATACTTCCAATTCAGAACAGTATTCTCTGGTCTTATTTAACACCTGGACAAGCACAAGAAATTTGTCTATTTAACAAATATGTTTATTGTTCCTAAGACAATACGATCAAATCGCACCTGTACCAACAGTTGGCCAATATCATTGTTTTCTACTGAATCTTATCGTAATTGGTTGTATTATGCTTGTAACTTTAATTCTAATCGAGAAGCAGATGGTTTTACATTAGAGAAGATCCTATTTTGCACGAGTAAAAGAAAATTTAAACGTAAAAATAAAATTTAAATAACGAACAGAGTAATGTAAAAGTAGAAAAGATACATAAACGAAAACACAAAAGTTAATTTTATAAACTTTTATACGATTTACAAGTAATACCATCTTACAAATGTTAACTTATAACGACCGGTTCCTCCTCTAAAGGTAGACGAAAAAAAAGTATATATATAAATGAAACCCTTTCGGTCAATTATTAAAAATCGGTGCAAATTAAAAGTACGATAATAAAAACAGTAGGCGGGAATGGTGAATGGTACAGGTGTTTAATGATGGTATATCAGCCTAATCGTAGAGAATCTATGACTCTTCAGCGTGGATTGCAACATATTCAACTACGCTCCGATTTCGAGTGTTGTCATTTATTGCAAAGTATATTAATGAACTGTGCCAAATATACACATTAAAAGTCTTCTACAAATTAAAAACGAGTTCAAACTTTCCAAGTCAAAGAGATTCGAAGCAGGATTGGATACGCTACTAGCCAATTGAATGTTGAAAATTCTCCAAAAAATGCAGCTAAAAGTTTGTAAAGGAGTTAATAAGCAATTCGAGATTATCGGTTTAAATTGATTTACATAATTGGAAAGAGTTTCCTTTTTCTCCTTACGAGGAGAGCTTGCATTTGAATTCTTTTGAATCGTTTTTGCAACCAATCTTGATACGAATCCCAATCTTTTAATCCTCAGGGAAATTCTTCCTGAATGCCTCAGGCATTCCAAGATCTCCACTCTGTAGGGTTAATGTCACAGTGTATTTCACGTTGATATATAAAATATTTAAAAAAAAAGATAAAAGAACATGTTATAATGTATTATGTATGATGTACACACAAGCATAAGTGAATTATCAATATTTAAATGAACATTGTATCGTTAATATGTGATTAACGTTAAGAATATGGTACATTATTAAATTGATTCATCGCCCTAAGATTTTTAAAAATGATTCATACGTACACTTGTTAATGCTAAGTTCATTTAAGGAATCAATGGTTTTTGCAAATCCATCTCTTATTTATACATTTTTTACATAAAAAAAGGGAAAAATGAATATAAAGTTTGAAAATAAATATAAAGAGCTATAAACGTGTTATATTTAATATCAACTTTACGTTGTACATAATTAAAAGATTCGACGCTTTAAATGCAATTCATTCAATGAATGAATATTATAAAATTAATGAAAACCGTGTGCCAATTATATTTGATATAAAATGACAAGAAAGTTGAATTGTAAAAGGGATTTAAATAGACGAGAAGCAAATATAAACAACTTTTACTGAGCAAAAAAAGTTTACTAAGTTTTAATAAAGTTATAATTGCTGAGTTGTTGACGTTAAATTCACGTGAAATAAATGTATAAAGCAGAAGAAATATTCCATTAAAAATGTTTAATTGGATAGAACATAATTTTTTTTTAAAAACACGGGCTTCAATATTGTAACATTTGTTTGTAATATTGATAGTTTTTAATTGTGAAAAAGAGAAGGTAATTGATAAGCCAGTGATGAGGAAAAAAGTATATATATTATTGCTCAATTCCTGACAAACGGATTTATGTAATTTTTATATAAATCTAACTCCCTATTAGACTGTCTCATTTGCATAAATTGTTTACATTGAAAAAATCGAGAATTGCCTCTTAAAATAATAGTACATTATGCACTAAGGGAGGAAAATGCGATTTTGCTCCCGCTGGTGAAGTGAACGCACGAGACGGAACCGAGTGTAGTCACTTCACCTTAGGGAGCAAAAACGTTCCTCCCGATGTGCATACGATATTTTTTGTAACAAGTGCACCTCCGAAATAAACAAAACTCATGAATGGTGTAGGGTAGCGGCGGGGAGCGGTGTAGGGTAGCGGCGGGGTG
>JABFPN010006170.1:0-11962 GCA_022817305.1 Leptoteleia sp. ZL-2020
CCAAAGCATACTAGTAAAAAGGCCAAAGAATTCTGGAAAAAGAAAAAAATTCAGATGTTAGACTGACCATCACAATCTCCAGACTTGAATCCTATAGAAATGCTTTGGATTGATGTCGATAAGCACGTTAAACAGCAGAACCCATAAAATTTAACGGAATTATGGCAACGTATTCAAGATGGTTGGGCATCAATATCTCCTGAGCGCTGTCAAAGGCTTGTGGGATTCTGTAAAATCAGCAAAAGGCTTCCCATCTAAATATTAGTTGTCGAAAATATATTAATTAATATTTATTTATGTTTTTGGAGAAATTAATCGTTTTTATTACCAAATAATAAATTATGTTTTTGCTGTCCTTAAGTATATGAACTACATACATTTATTTTGAATTAAATTATTTAATATAAGTTTATATAATTTATTATAAAATAATAACAAAATATATACAAAAATGTTAGAAATATGTTATAATTTAATTAGAAATATAATATATTAGTATTTCATCGTATGGAATCAAATTTAGTCAGTTATTTTCTATGTCCTTAAGTACGTGAGCGCCACTGTAAATAAATCATATGTTTAGTTTAGCTACATGATAATAATTACTATTGTTTCTAGAAAATATTTATCTTAGAAAATCGTGTAGTTATTATCAATGTTATTATTGTAATTTAGAAAGTAACAAATACCAGGGTCAGCAGGATCAGTAGCGTGAAATCCAGTTTTGAAGATTTTAGGCACTCCCCATTCGGAAGACACTAATACATCATGATATGGTTGATACCAAAAATCGTAGCCAAAAGTAGCGCACTTCCCTTTGGTCCATGTTCCTTTGATTTCGAGAGTTTTACTGTCAATCAGAAGGAAATCCCCCAATGCGTCTCCGTTCGGTTTTCCCATGGTTGATATCATTATTTCGCCAGTTGGAGAACAATGCGAAGTGTGGGGTGTGGAAACCCCCCATTTGTGCATTTCTTCTGGTTCCAATATCTACTTTTCAAATCATAATAAGTATTGTTGCTTCTGTTTTTTTATTTAAATTGAAACAAATGAAATCAGAAAGCAACCTTTTTGATTTTAGGACATCTTTCGTCAGTCATATCAAGAAAATATATTCTGTCCGACATGAGAGATGGCAAAACGAGGGTGTCTCTTTTGCATGGTACATCATAACAACTGCTGCATACATTCCAACCGGAATGGTGTAATTCATCTCCCACATGCTTCATGCGCAATTTATGTATAATCTAAAAATTTTCCATAACAAAATTATTGAATTATATATTGATAAAAAATTTAATTTGATTATTTTTAATTAAAAACACTGACTCCGTGACAGCAGACTTTAAACATAACTAAAATAAATAAAAAGTCCCTAGTCACTCCGTGACTCTAGCATTGTCGTTGCAACTTGTGGTAAATTTAAAAAAAAAGTAGTTTTAAATGATTCGAGACATTTTTATTTGTACATAACGTTTAAATTCGGTATATAATACGATGTACATTGTTAAAAAGTCAATTAACTTTATCAAGTGATATTGTAAAATATTATCGATATTTATTCTCATTTTTACCAAACGCCGCGAAGCGCGCAGTGGCGCGCAGCGTGTATCGCAGCAGTTAAGAAATCGGTACGATTTTTGTGTAAAAAAATTTGAATTTTTAATCAAGCAATTATGCTTTTTCTATAAGTGTGAAGGTTCAGTTCTGTTCAACACTAAAGAAACAACGTAAATATATAAAAGGTAATTTAGTTTATATTATTTTATTGTGTGTTAACCGAATCGATTGAACAATACAATCTTAACCTAAATTTTACATTAACGTAGATTTGCATATAATAGTATACATATTATAAAACCATACAATATAAAAATTTCAATTATATTTTGGTGATGTCTTTAGGAAATTATATTGGCGTAGTAAAATTAAATAGCATTAGAGTAAATATTTATAGAACTTTTTTCTCAATGTACGAATGGTGCAATGAGAGAAAAGCTGTATTATCATGACTATATATATGTAAAGTTTTAAATATTATAAATGATTTTAGTACAAAGTGATTTTTTTAAAGTAACTAAGAGATGCATCTAATTTAAATATTAAAATTTGGTACTTAACATAAATTGATAAACTTACATTCATGCTGTAAATAAGATTACATTCTGTCCTTGTCTTACATTTAAAAGTGATTAGTTTTAAGAGTGTGCCTTTTTAAAACAATAATGTTATCAATAAAGTATTTGATACAACTGATATAGTTTGAATTTTAATACTTTATCAAGTAATTTATTACTATTATAGCATTTTTATAAAAATTAAGTATTATTTTAAAGATTTAATTTTTGTTTCTTCATTAAAAAAAATATTTTTGCTATGACAATCATTCTATATGTTGGGAGGCTTTTTTTAAAAAAATATATATTTATATACTTTTATACTATTATAACACTAATTTTTTTTCATAATGATAATGTTAAATCATTTATATACAAATGATGAAAAATATTATACGTTGAGAAAAAAGTTTTCTTATTGTTTAACATGGGTGTATTTGGTAAATTCAATAGGTTTTACGCACCTGACTATATGTAGGGCTTTTTGGATCAACATCTATCGTTGACAATACATCAGGCTTCTTTGGATCAGTATGAATGCATACAACATAAAGAATTTTTTCACGAGGACCTTCTCTCATAGCAGTCAATGGGTCTTTGTACCCTGGACCACATGAAGCACATTCTAATACAAATATGAAAAATTAATTAATCAAATAAAATAAAAGTAAGTAGAAATCATTTTGATTAAATCATATTTCTCAGTGCAGTGAATTTAAAAATGCAAATTCATAAATAATTTTTTGAAAAAGGATAATATATTATGTATATACATATATACTTATATCGATGTGTAATGTATATTTCGAGGATCTGAAAAGATATATATATAGCACATTTTGAGGACTTTGTGATTTCAAGGACATCCTCAAAATATTTACATATGAAATAGTTTATTTTGAGGATGCTCCTGACCCCAGCATCCTTAGTTTAGTTGGATTTAAAAAAAATAGATGGTAGGGGGGGACATATATTCTTCGACAAGAATTTTCCATTGGCCAATTTCAAATTTGTCGCCAAAATTAAACAATTACAATATAATATAAATTTCAGGAGTGTAACTTGTAGATAAAATTGAAGGTTCATTCCTAAAATATATATGAGTCTATATAAACATATGAGAATGTAAGAAATAATTATGAAAAAAGTAATGCAGCTTGTCCGTATACTTGAATATACATTTAAGTAAAACATAATTTTTATCTTATGTGCAATTACAATTACATAATCATTGCAAAATTGCATTTTTCTAGAAACATTTTACTATTTATTTAGGTTTTATTTATAAATAGTAATATATATATATATATATCTAAGTAGGTAACAGTAATAAAATATAAGTTTACATTTCAAGAGTATTTATTTGCTTCATAAATGATTAAAAAGTAATATGGAGAAAATGTTTCTGATGCATTTACTGAAATATCGTTGAAACTTACAAGATACGTTCGTATAATCATTCAACTATATGTCATCAGGAATAATAATATACAGTTAAAAAAAATTGTTACTAATTAATATATCTGATAGTACTGTTTTTAACTTTTGCATCAGATATATGTAAGGTTTTCAATAGAAATTACTGTTTTTTAAAAAATAAATTTCTATTTTAAGTTTATATTTATTTTTTTATTTCTGCAAAAGTTATTTTTATAAACAAATAAACTTTTTTCGGTGTATTTTATCTATTTTGTTATGGTTGAAATTCAATAATTCTTTTTAGTTATTCAGTTTACCGCAAAACCGTTCGTGTACGCCTTTAACGTGGTTTTACTGTAATTTTATAAGGAAAGGAATAAATCATAATAAATTCATTTCAT
Source organism: Leptoteleia sp. ZL-2020 (assembly GCA_022817305.1). Taxonomy (NCBI): domain Eukaryota; kingdom Metazoa; phylum Arthropoda; class Insecta; order Hymenoptera; family Scelionidae; genus Leptoteleia; species Leptoteleia sp. ZL-2020. Next base: position 3,938 of record JABFPN010006170.1, read on the forward strand.
TACTTACAAAATATTTAATTTCTTAATGTCATCAAATATAATACGATTGACTGAGAAAAAATATTAACAAATATATTGTTTACTAAAATTAACTTATCCCAATAATCATAAATAAAATATTATTTTTGATATAATCATTATTGAACAAAATTTATAAAGTGGGGTATGTTTTTGAAAGTATGCAATCAAAGAATTCATTGAACTAAAAACTATTCATGGTAAAGTAGAGAGAAATCTCATTATAATGATAAATCGTTGTATAAAATTCATTACTAAGCTGTTCAGATATTTCGCAATATCATGTCTTAATAGTACTTGTAAGATTATGCTTGTAAAAATTACATTAACAAGTGTTATCAAATTTTTATTAATGCATTAAATATGCAAAGTACATACGCGAAGTGTTTAAGTTCATCACCAGTAACGTTATTAGCCACTAAATACGTGATTTTACACTTTTAAGTAAATACGATAACCTTAACAAGAGATTAAAAAATTATAACAATATAACGCAACGTTTATCGGCAAAAACTTATTTATTTTGATTTTATCAAGCCTCCCTTGCCTAATAATGATTTGTACACCATTTATATCTCATTGAAAGAGTTAAAAAAAATTAATGCAAACAAATATTTATTTTTAGATTAACAATTTCCTTTAAAATAACAAACTTGATAAACACGCAATCAATACTTCACAAGTTTAATTGCTTTAATTGTTGGGGTTTTTTTCTGCGTTACTTCTTGAATTATAAAAAGTTATGTATCAAATGTTTAGCACTTTTAAATACGTTTCAGCATGCACGTAACCACAAATATATTATCCTTTTGAAATCACAAGAATAATTTAAATGAAATGCTGCATTTAATTCAAAGTAATTAAAGTACAATTACTTTAGTAACGAGGTGATTATGACATTCTTACAAAAAATTATCTCAAAAAAATTGTAAATCGGGATATTCCCTGAGAGAAGTTTATTATAATTTAGTACTATATTGTATAATAACTCCAGGATGTAAGTTTACATAATTTCTTGTAATTGATATAGTAAAATGTACAAAATACGTTTTAAGCAAATATTTGAAAAAAATGTCATTATGAAGGAATAGAACCCGTTACCTCGCGGTTACCACTCCACACTGAGAAAAAAGAAATATCATAAATTACTATATTTTATACCAATTTAAGGGTATGTTGGAAAAAGAAATGTTCTTGCTATAAATATTAGTAAAATTGAAAAGTTATGTAGTAGCTTTTAATACTAAAATACTACAAATTATCCAATTTTCAATCACGTACGTTAAGAAGTAAGATCTATATTTCAACGGCTAATAAATTTCTCTCGCTGGATATATGAGTTCGTTTACTCTTTATCAGCAATATTTAAAGGATAGATGGTTAGTGTTTATTTTGAAGATAAATGCAATTTATGTAATACCTATGTATTACATTCAGCTGCAGTGCAAATAAACTCGTCTGACGAATAAATTAGCATTTATGCATCCAAATACGCATAACTCATCTTTAGTCCATAATACGACTTCAAAATAATTCAATACTATACAGCTAGAAAATGCTTCTATTGCTATATTTTTGACAATTATTTATATCAATTATTTAATTGTTTAAATAAGTAACTAAACTTATTTAATAAAATCAATTATTTTCAGAATGTATAAATATAATTTATATCAGTAATAATAAATAAATCAGTTAGATATATAAATGTTAAAATTATAATTGCTCAAAACATCAATATGATTAAACTGAATGTATGTATAAGTACAGTTATATATACGTCATTATCTTTTCGTGTAATTTCCACTCCTCTTAACGGAGTCCCAAAGTTCGACAAGGAAATATAATATACTATTAGTTTTTTTTGCGAATTTTAATGCCGCAACTTTTTTTCCCCCTCGTCGTTACAATTTACCTCTTTTGCCGGCCATCTCTTGGCAAGTAGATAGTAGCGAATTTAAAACTGCAACAGACCGAGGAATTTAAAACGAACTTTGTACGCTAACTCTTCTCGCCGGCAACTCCGCGTTTCAACTGAGCGCTCGAAAATAACGAGCGCTATATACACGGCGAGTTCAATTGATACAACTTTACTCCGTCCTTGATTTTCATTCATTTCAGATGCACGTTGCCAGGGTACAAGTGCTAATTTCATGCAAATCCGCAGAACAATTATTAGTCACGCGTAGATTATCCACAAAAAAAGAAATATGTATAATTTAATCAAAAGGAGAAGGATAATAAAAGAAGTATCGATGACGATAAATTGCGTTTGAAAATCGGGGAAGAATAACGTACATCGCATTTCGGAAACAACATATTTATTGCACAAAATTTACACACGTGAATCGTAACTTTGCGGGAAAGAACTGATAGTGAAGAACTGATTCGGCGGAAACTCCTTTAAAGCGGCCCCTAAGAAAAACGCTTACAAATTTGAGATCAGTGGGGGGAGTGAAGAGTCGCTATAAAAGAGGTTCTGCCAAAACAGTTGATATGTTCGGCGGGTACAATTATCCAAAGATACACTGAGAAAAATAAAATAATAAAAGCTACTGTACTGTCTGGCATTCTGAGACTCTTTGCTCCAATGTTAAGAGCATTACCCGGTAGTCTAGTAAACGGTGTCACTTTTTCAAGTACTATTTATCAGAAGTGTGGAACCTTTTGTTACATTGCCCAGCATTATTTTTCACATGAACGCATAGAGTCCGGGATTACTATACTATTTTTCTCAGTGTAGTAACTGAACAGAATTCGTTAGAAATTGAACGAATCAAGTTGGGCAAAAAGGAACTAATCCTCGGATTGGCTTACTTTCCATTGATTTGATTTTAACATTTAGTGTCTAACATTTAATTGGCACAGAATTAGACATGGAACTATCCTACTATCGTGTTGTTTATATAAAATGGCTCGTCTTTATCTGTGTTCTTTTATTTGTTCTTTTATTTATACTTTATTTTTATCTAATACCGCATCGCGTTACAATTTATTTTTTACTATAGTAGAAATCGACCGAACGGCAACGAGGGGTATAATGGTGCGCCCTCTTGGTTGTCAATCGGTCAATTTTTGCTAATGTAATAATCGTTTAACAACCCGAGTAGAAACTGAAATCAAGTCGAAACGTGAAATGTACAGAGAAAAGAATTATTTGCCCGTGCAGAAAAGAGTACACTCGACCGCGGATATAGCGTCTCTGTTTATAGCTACAATCTGCCTATGGAGTGTACTATGTGGAGAATAATTTTGTTAAATCAAAGAATAATTTGCTTAAGTAACCAAATTTTAATGTTATTTACACAATAGAAGGGTTTTTAATGCTCGATTCAATTTCTACTAGGGAATTGCAGATAGCAATTTTCATCTTTAAAAATTGTTTTAAAAATACTTTCTTGTTAACTCTTAGGCAAATCCTTAAACATCTGTTGCCGAACTAAAATATATCATTTAAATCTATCTGATTTGGCCCCGTCCGCGAACAACGTTCGCCTCATTTTCATATCAAAAACCTTGGTGTCACCTAAAATATTTTTAATTTGTTAATTATCTAACACCTATTAATCACTTTAGAATGATTGTCGCCGTAAACACGTACAAACACTTATGCATCGAAAGTTCTATTACTTGAGCTTCGCTAAACTGTCCAACAAATACTGAATTATTCAAACCATGAAAATCACATTGTCCGATTCCGCGGAAACATACAGATGCAACACCAATTGCTTGATTCTGAATTTTACTTGAATTCTACAGATAACACTTACATCGAGTGCTCGTACACGGAGAAAACAGTATACTATAATCTACAAACTAGATCGTATCAAATTTTAGTACACTGAATTCTAATTTGTGATAAATGCGTTGTTTTCTGGGAATTTATTATATTTTGAGAAACTGGTTTATGAATATTAGAGCTTTGAATGGGTGCTTCCAGAATGTCTCTTGCAGTTTTTTGTTAGGAATATTTTAGTTACCCATAGTAATCAATAGTGAAAACACATCACTGTTGATTACTATTGGCAACGAAAATATTCCTATTAATCTTAAACACATTAAGTAAATAATCATGTTGATTAATTTAATTTATAAACCATGTTTATGGTCGTTTTGTTTACATAAATTATATTGAATACATAGTTTTCGACAAACTTTTTTTTCTGTTTATATTCTATCAACTAGATGTCCCTTTGTCATAAACCAGTTTTTTGATTTTAATGGTTAGATTTTACAAATTTTTTTTACAAATATGGCACCAAATTAGCAAATTTTGTAATTTATCTCGGTATACTGATAAGTAATTTAAGATTTACAAAACAGTCAACAAATTTTCATATAAATAACTTTCAAAAGTACTTTTCAGTAATTCAATTCATTGTTTTTTTTCATTTAGTTACTTATTTTTTAAATTTATCTAACACTTTCTTCATATGATTCCTAGTCATAAATAAATAAATAAATTAAACTACATCTGTTTAAAAAAAATGTTGTCACACTCATTCATTTATGTTCCAATATGATTATATAAGAATTCAAGAAATATTAATATATATCAACCAAAAATATTTTGAAAGCTATAAATGAAATGTTACCTAACGTACTCAATTTATTATCGAATGCTTTACATTTGGATAAAATACTGAATAATTTAAACGATGAAACTGAAATGTCATTACTAATCGCAACAACTGTATCGCACTGGCACATCTCCATTCACGAAGGGAGAGGTGAATCCTGATGTATGTATGCACTTCGTATGCGGTACGTATGTATTTCGCTTTCGACCTGCATACAATATCAACACAAATTGTTGCGAAAGTCATGGTTCAGTGAATAGCTTATGTATATTTAAATACGCGTGTAAACCTATTTTGAACTCGTGTACAATAAATCATAATGTATATTTTGCAATTTAATACAAGTTTCACACGTTTATGTGAATCTCATTTTTATCAATTTACTATACGAATATATTCTATTCTATAGTTGGAGAAGATAATTTGAATGAGTTAATTTACAAAATGTGAAATTAAACTTGAAGTAAATTATTTAAACTATAGACACAATTTAGTTTGGCAATTTAATAAAACATAAGTAATAAAGTAAACTAAATAAAATATAGTACCTTATATAAATATATTGGAACATAAATTACTTTTATATATGAATTAGTATTACATATGACTAGTATACTGAGAATAATTGTATAATAAAATTTATTATAATATTAATAACTCCCGATTATATGTTCACTTAATCAAGTTATTAACAACATGGTAAATTTTGCAATAAAATTTTTCTCAGTGAAATGACAGTTTGCTAAAAATACAGTTATCACTAATATATTTTATCACACGTATTGAAGATTTATTAAAACATCTTCAATTCAACTTACGAGCAGGATCTCATTTAATGTAAAACTTACGTCTACTTGAAAAAAATGTCAGATCTGCTAAGATTGGATCTTACCAGATACATGACGTTCAAGCTTTTTACTTGAAATGAGATTCGAAGCTTTTTACTTGATAGCAAGTTCAAAATTACATTAAAAGAATAAAGTTATAAAAAATATGCGACACACTTTATCTCACTTAACTTAAGAAATATGTGTCCAAGTATGGAGCATATTATCAAAAATGCTTTAAATTGCTTCTATTTACAGAGAATAAAATAAATTTTAATTACATGTATATCCTTGAAAAATGGAAGGAGTATATTTCTTCATTTGTTGTACTGAAAATATAGTTCAATTCCATTTATCCAGAAAATCTCAGATAGAAAATATTTCTAAGTATTTATTGGCGCTATTTCTAATCGTAATCAAACATTTAATAAAAACAATGAATTTTAAATATGACTATGCCAATGATAGTTGGTTTTAAATAACTTTATACATTTAATTATAAAATGTACAAATAACTGTTCAAAATAACAGTAATAATAATAACAACATTAATTTTTTTCCATGACCACGTCCGTTTGCACAAATAAATATTTCCTATCTGAGCGAGACCAAATTTAATTCTTATACAAAACTTGCTCCCATCTCTCTTCTACGTCTTTCCTTGGCTTTCGTGCTTTCGCTTTTCGTGCAAAAGCGCGCAAATCATTAAGTTTTCCTTGTGCAACAACTCCAATTGCTTCAGTTTGCTCCGTGCACTTTCAGTCTTGGCAATAATTTCGTCGAAGCCAGTTTCCAATTTGTCCAGTCCACTGCTTAAATTGGCCACCATTTCAAAAAAGGCCAAATTCCTCTTCACATCGACGGTCATCTTCTTCTTCGTCACGATCGCCACCAATAAAATTGCCATAAAAATCGTAAAGACCAACAAAACTTTTTGTATCATAGACATCATCAAAAAATCATCATCATTCGTTGACTCCAAAGAAATGAAAGAAAAGAATGAACACGCTATTCCTGAAACACATTTTAGATTTTAAGTAACAAATATTAATTTCTTGATAGATTTAGGATTGCCAAGTGCCATTTTCACCTTGAGACCTGACTCACATAAAAAGGAATGCTCAACCTAATACGTTGTTAAAATGGACAAAGATAACAAAATTTGAGTTTCAAAAAGTTCAAACCTTGAGTTTCAAGGTGAAAATGAACCAACTTGGCAAACCTAGGCAGATTTTATTTTAATATCGTTAAAAAGAAGAGCTTACTTGCGTCGAATTGGTTGTTTCACTTTGGTCAAAAACTTTGCCGGATATCAGTCTCAGGTACTTGAAATTGAAATACGTTTGGTTCTTGTCATTCCTTCTCGCTATCATGTCTCAAATCACAATGCCTAAAATTTTTCGCTTTCACTTGGACGCTCGATTGGCTGACTCTCCACCATGGAGATGTTCAAATTCTGTAGGAATGTGTAGGAAGCGCGATCTTCTTTTCTCGGTTTGTGATGGCAACGGCATTCTTTTTCCGTCGCAGGCGTGTTCTTTTCTTGTCTATTATTAAAAGCGTGAAGTCACGCGCGTTTCCGGGGAGCATATCGTGAACTATTTTTTCATGTCGCATGGCAGTCCTCAATTTCGTAGCGGCTTCGCGACATTCACTTTTTCATCTGCAATTAATTTGGTGACATTAGTTTTGATTTTCTCACTCCTAAAATTAAAGTTTTCAAAACGAAATTAGAAACAAACTAGACGAAAGTGGGATAAAATGTATAATCACCCTTAAAAATGTATCAACTTCATTGCAGTAATATTCTTTTGGACGAATGCAAAATGAAATTTAAAATAGTTTACTAAAAGAATTTGTTGTAATTATAAAGGAAAAGGCTGAAGTAAAGATAGACAAGTTCCGCGTGAAGTTAGTCACGATTGATTTGTTTACATGGCTCAAGTGGCTGGATTTTGACACGACTGGCTGACTTCGTGTGGAAACCGTTGCTAATCTTTACTTTTACCCAATTAATTGATGTAAAATAATAAATTAAAATTTTTTTCAGAGTATGCAATAAACAATCTATTTATTACAAGAGAATTTCTATAATCTTAACAAAATTTGCGTATACTTTGCTTTAATTGAATTAATTTCTTTTGGTGTCCTTTTCTTTACAATTATCTTAATATATGTACATTAATTAAAAGTATAATTTTCTAATTAGATGTATAAAACTTTTAGATTGCCTATTATGCAAGGAAATGCGAAGCAACGACTAATTTTTATTTTCCAACTGTGTGAATCAATTAACCCAGAAGTTGGCCCGGTGTTGAGAATTTTGGATTTGCATAACAAATTACAACTGGTTCAAGGTCAACAATGAAAAGTAAGTGAACAATATTTGTAACATATCTTAATAAATGTTTTTAAAATTCAATCGTTAAAAGGGAACAAAATAAAAAAAATGGTTTTTTGGTTTTATGAAATCATGCACTGAGAAAAATATAACAGAAAAAATTACTGTTTTTAACTGTATTTGAGCCACATGTCCGTCTTTTAATAAAAATTACTGTTCTTTAAAAGCAAATACACTAGTTTTAAATGTCATATTTATA
>JABFPN010006171.1:0-11961 GCA_022817305.1 Leptoteleia sp. ZL-2020
CAAATCCAATATGGAGTAGATTCTACCTATTACATTCATTCCGATCAAACTAATCTCACTTGACGTTACTGAATATATTTTAACTCCACGGTGGAGTTAATTGTAATCCGAATATTTTTTTCAGTGTAGAGGAAGTTTGCGCGTTATCGATCGATGAACTTCAACGGAGACATGATAAAATAAATAACAATAATAACAGCAATAACGCAACGGCGATTGCAATAATAAAGGCTGGCGACGAGTCGACGTTGTTTGCGCAAAAGGAGATACGTGGCTCTTTTTGTGTTTACTCGTTCTGGTAACTTTTCGTTCGGGTGACATAAACAAAAACGTGTCCGAATGACGGTGACAACGGTTGGTCGTGCCGCGGTCTCGTGTAACTACAATTTCTCAACGGAGATACCAGAATTTTCTCTCCGCTTTAATAGTGATATACTCGGCATTAAACTACCTGTTAACGATTTTACAAGTATTTATTGCCGAAGTTGGTAAAACGAACCGCGTTTAATCCACGGGCGAGGCAATGAAAATTTCAACTTTTTGGCCGCGCATACGCTCGGATTATTCATTAAACGCCCTCTTTTGTACTTCTTCTTGAATGCAGAAACGAGTTCCGCGACAAAGTTTTCGGGGAAGCGAAAGAAAAAGAAATAAAGAATGGCGATAATTATGATTATTTGTACGGGGCAATTACACTTGGGGGTGGTGGTGAGGGGGGGGGTATGTCAGTTTTTAATAAAAATTTTACTAATTTGGCGTCGTACTTCGGGGATGTCAATGTTAATTTGTTGATACGATAAAAGTCGTAAGATGCAATTAAGATTCTAAAGTTTATTAGAAATAATAACACTGTGTACACGAAATAAAACATTAACTAATGGAGGAACAATTTGTAAAATTACAGTAAACTGTTTTATAATTGGTTTATGACAAAGTTCCGTACACGCGGAAAAATAAATAGTTAATTTTAAAATAAAGTAATTTTTCCTATAAATTTATTGGAATATAAAATCGTGCCAACTTTGCAAGATTATATTAAAAATTTTACTGTACCTTATAAAAAATATTATATTGGTATAGCAATTGTATGAACATCATAGACGATATTCCTTTAACATTAGAAGGTATAGTAATTTTTTTATAACTTTTTTTCTCACTGTATAGTAGACTGACTTACAGTTTAGAAGAAATTGTTAGTTAACATTACACTGAAAAAAAATGTGTGAAGATTGAAATTTTTCGTTGCAACAAATTCAATAAAAAATTGTACAATGTATTCAGAAATGTGTAAAAATAAAGTGAAATATCATTATATTTTATATACGTACTTTTTTTTAAAGATTACAATTTTTTCAACAAATTTTCTCTCAGTGTAGATTGAAGGATTTTTAATAATATTAGTGGTTATTAATGAACAAAAAATGGATAACTAAAGTAACTTATTACGGTGGATGTTGTCTTTCTGGAAATAATATTGCACCCGGTTTAAATTCCAATTAAAACTTTAACCGAGTAGAATATTTTTTTCCCCTTCGCCAAGAGCGCGGATTTGTTGTTTTGATAAAATACTGAATTATTTTGAAAGTTGTTCATTTATTTTTTGATGCCAACTTGCGGCGCAGGGGGATTAATTTATCCGCTCAAACGTTATCAATTAAACGCTCGCCAAACTCGGAGCCGTCGCAAAAATCTTTAGCGAAATTTAAAACGATGTTAACAAACTTCGCGTCCAACTTTCATCCCGGGAATTTGTCCAAATTTTTACGGAACTGTAAATTGGAAACAAAACTTTGGCGGAAAAGGTATATAAAGTTTAAAGAAACCGACGTCCAATTTTTTTGTGCGTGAAATTCAATTTTCCATTCCAAGTTTCGCCATGATGCGTCATTAGAGAGTAAAACTAAAGTCGGATGAAGGAACGCCTTTTTTTATGCTAATTTTTCACAGGTGGTTTAAAAAGCGCCCGACGGGAAAGTTTTTTTTATGCAACTTAGAGATTTCGAGTTGAACAAGTGAAATTTGATAGAGATCCGCCATCTGCCAACATTTATTAATGGTTCACACTTAATGAGCTGTAATATATCTTAATAAGCCATATTTTGGAAAGCAATTTCACTCGGTTTCACGCTTCGCTGCCATCCATTGTGTGTATTTTACAATGAGATAAAAGTTAAGTTAAACATTATTATACTGTACCCAAGAGCGAAGACAGAGTCAAATCTTCTTGTCGTATTAACGTACAATTTATAAGAGGTTAAGAAAATTATACAAGACTGTATAATCCATAATAATAAAAATATTTGTTTATTTTATAGTCTCTTTTATAATGTATACATTGAAAGAAATGAGATATAAAAATTAACTATTTAAAGAAAACAATTTACTGATTCGAAATATAATACTACTTTGGCATTATACTTACAGAATATTATTATATGGAAAACTAATTGATTAAAATTTGTTAAATTAGTTTATTAAAAATAGTAATTCTATGCAGTTTCATATAATTTAACAATCTGTAAAACGTAAAAAAGATTGTTAGATACATACAAAAGGTCAAATTAACGAAATGTCTATTATGGTTTTTGTTTTTTCTAAGTAACTCCTTTTGTGCTTGAAAACAAAGGGAAATGCAGTTTGTTTACATTTAGTAGTTTAAAATAGTTTCATTCTTCAGTTCCACCAATGTTTCTTATTGTTTTGTTTAAAGTCGCTGTATTTAAATTAAAAAAAAATTAAAAAAAATGTTTTTAAAAACAAAAAAAAACAATGTTCGTTTACATTTTGTATTTGGAAAACGTTTTATACTTCAGTCCTATTTATTTTCATATTTATTTGCATGGAATGAAATGTCTTTGTTTTGACGTGTAATTTTTATAGTTTCCTTCGGTAAACGTTTTGGCGCATACGCACTTACGACTAATTCTATTGGCTGCAATCAAAAGGTTGTAACAAGACAGTTGTTTTGAACAATAGATAGTAGTGTTGAACTAACGACTCTATCACGCCTAGAGAAAACATTTGTTATTATTAAATGAATATACTTTGAAACAAATAAATTCAATCATTTAAATATGAAGAGTAAAATAATTTTACTCCATTTCAAATAAATTTCGTAAAATAAACCTATTTATTTAAAATTAATACATTTTTTTTCTGGGTAGAGGTGAAGCAAAAATTCCAGATGAAAATTGAGATGGGTCATTTAGTAGTAAAATTTTTATTTCTTTCAAAATAATACAAAATTTTACTGAAGAATGAAGCGCTTTTAAATTTGAGTATACAAAAAAGCAACGTTTGTAGATATTTGGAAGGTCAAAGTAATGAAATAAAAACAATAGCATTGATTATTTACATCCGAAGGGCATAAAAATATATGCATATACAAAACAAAAACAAAGTCCCTCTACATTTTTCATTCTGAAAACGTTTCATTCTTTACTACCATAAAATTTTACTATTTACCAACGGCATTATATAAGTTTTAGCTGCCATAAACCCCAGTTCCTGTTAAAAAACAGGTAAAATTTTCATACAGATTCTACTCGGTGTAATAAATATGACACGCGAACAAAGTTTGTTCCCGCTTACCGACGTGGTGTAATAATTTTTAACGCAATTTTTTCCCCGGCGTAACGAGTTCTTACAGTGTACTGATATATTGCATACGACGGACAATGATCCGACGACTACGTTCGGTGATACCGGATGTGGGTCAGCTTAGTCACCGGAATTCCTTCCGGGTCGATGGAGGAGTGTCTCTCCTCGTGCCTTGACGAGGACTTTCTTCTTTTGTCGTCGCATATTTGATTGAAACTGACCGGCATACCCGCGGAACGTCACTGACTGAACTTTCGTGGAAAGTTGATTTGGTTAAGTGAAAAATCCAACTCTTGAATTTGCTTGAATTAGCGCGAATGAACTAATTGGGGATTGCTTCCGTCGAGCGAAAGAGGCGACCCATGTAGAATTTAACAAGTGGTCCAATACTAGCCCAAGATTGGCAACCGTTGGCTTACCATTGGTTTACCGTCGGCTGCCAATGGTTGGCTGCTAATTGGTATGAAATACCATTGTTACCCCATGTAGAAAATCCAACGGTGTTCCGTTGGTAACGAGCTTGGCATAATGGTGACTGACGACGGTCAAATTCTATCTTTTCCCAACTCCGGACCGACCGTCGGGTAACCATTGGGCCATGGTTGGCCCAAGAGATACATTTCCGTCGACTTATATAATATACAACATCGAAACCAATCGTGTTTAAATTTTGGGACGACCATTAGTCCATAATTAGTTCAACAAATGAATTGGTTTTGTTCACTCCAGATTATATGTAACAATAAATTAAAACAATTTTCAGTTATTAATTTATATCTATCATTTTTAATGATATTTTTTCTACAATATTTATTTTAATGTAACAAATTAATAGCAACTAACTTATGGTTAACAGTTGTCAGTATACAATTTGCTTTTATATTTGATACAAAATCAACTATAACTGAATTGATTTTTTGTCATAAATATTGGGCCATTCATGAACCAATGATCTAGCCAACGATTGGCAGCCAATACTGCCAATGACAGTTGGTACACACGATTGGGCCACATGATAATGGTGTTTCATACCGATTAGCAGCCGACGGTTGCCAATCTTGGGCCATTTGTCAATTTCTACATGGGAAGTGGTTCAATCGTGTGAACCAACCGTCGGATGGACAATTGGCCAAAGTCTGGAACAGTATTGGCTACTGTTTTAATGTTGTATATTATATAAGTCGACGGAAAGGTATCTCTTGGGCCAACCATGGCCCAATGGTTACCCAATGGTCGGCCAAGATTGAATTTTACCGTTGTTAGTTACCATCTTTGACCCCTTCGTTACCAACGGATGACGGTTGGATTTTCTACATGGGGAAATAAAAATAGGGACAGGGGAGTCGGAGGCGTTCGCTTTGACGACGCGGCTCGTAAAGTTAATTGCCGGGCAGAAATAAAATTTGTTTATACCCTCGCCGGTACATTTTCAAGCGCGTGTGTATTAAATAACAATTTTTCCCCCCGAATAAAAGATGCAACGTAAACGTTTGTTTCGCTTAATGACTCGTCATTAAAGCGAACAACTTTTTTTTGCTTCTTTTTATCGCTTTTTCCCTTTTTTTTTTTGTTTTATTTATTCAGTTTGACGAGCCGGCGGTTAGTTATTCAATACTTTCGTTTTGTAAAGCAAGATATAAAAGTTTTCAACGTTATAACACTTGACCGTTGGCGCGTGTGTGAGTTATTTGAAGGATCCTCGAGTTTCAATCAGAATTTCAATCAAGTAAAATGTTTTTAAATATACACCACTGGGTTCTTAGCTGTATTGTTTTGGAGAGCTCGTTTACGAGTGTAGATTAAATTAAATTTGCGTAATAGTACGTGTTTAGCCTGCAAATATTTTCCTTTGCATTACAATACAAATCCGAGTGTACCTTTCGGTTAATCGGGTATCGCAACGGAAGTGTATTCATTGTTTAATAAAAAGTGTGGGATTAACCCCCCCCCCCTCCCCCGTCCTCTTTATTCCGTCGACATTAACATTTCTGCGAGTTTTAATAAAGTAAAATAAAAACAAACTTAAACGAGTATGGGCGAACTCTGTTTGATTAAATTTCAACCGGCCATCGCCATACGACAAGCTTCTCCGATTCATGAAAAATTCATGCGAAAACGCATCTTGCCTTCGTACGATCAAAAGTGTTTCTATTTACGTCGCATAAATTATTTTCACGGAGAAAATAATTTCGCACTTTATATTATACGACATGAAATTAACGGCTGATGGCTTGCGTTACATGAGCATGGTCGGTGAATTGTAGTTATACTCTTTCGTGGTCACACAGAAGCTTGGACACGTTGCCATCTTTTTCTTTTTATTCTTACTTACTACACAAAGCCTCTCATTTTTATTAAGCGAACGATAAATTAAAGAGACGAAGAAATTCCTCGAGATACTCGTAATAGATTTGGAAAATGACAGCATTGGATGAAGGTTATTTTTTTACACCTATACGAATTTCTGGTATCAATAATCAAGTCAACTATTTAGGGGTTAAAATTGTTTGATATAAGAGGTCATGTCATAAAGTTGGACTAACTTTGAAATATGTGAGACTGCTTTAAGCGAGAAATGAAAATAACTTTTTTTTTTTTTTAAGAAAAAGTTTAAGAATGGTAAATTGGACCTCGAATACAAAGGATAAAGAAAGGAAGAACAAAGGAAGGAAGTGTACAAAGACGTGGAAAAAATGGTGAAGGAAGAAACGTTTTTTTAAAATTGAGTATATAAAAAAGCAAGGTTTATAAATACTTTGAAGGTCAAATTAACGAAATAAAAACAATAATACTGTTTGTTTGTATACAAAGGGCTTAGAAAAGGATGTAAATACAAGACAAAAACCAATAAAGTTTCTTTACATTTTGTATCTTGTAAAGGTTTTATATATCAATCCCATGACTTCTGTATCTCATTTCTCGTTAATGTAACTAAATATTTGCCCGAACATCATGAAATATTCGCATTCTACGGATATTTAGATTCACTTTTCAATGAGATCATGTTGAATTCTCGTATTTGACATTTTCAAACGTTCTTCAAATTTTTATAATATTTTTTCTTTCAACAAAAAATTCCAAGTTTATTGAACTGGAATTTAAAAAATTCCACGGGAGAAAATTTAAAAATATTTCTTGCGAGACAAAGTTAAGGGTAAGGTAGAATTTTTTTCTCAAGCGAGACAAAAAATGTTTAACGTCGTTCAACTATTACGATGATTATAATTACAGGTCGGTACTTTATAAGCACAGTTTCGGCCTTGTTTACATGTTTTCAAGTTTAACGGGATTTAATGGCCACGGAATTATTATTCGGTCGAAATCATAATTGCAGTTGAGAACCGCTGATATTGGTGAAGCAACCGCCGAACAGTCTACTAACCGAGAGTCATAATTAATGTTTAGTCCAGTTTAATGTTACTTAATCCAAAGTTAAAATTCACAGTTTGGTCTCTGATTCAATAAAAGCTTTACTGATTATTTGGTGGACATTGTTTCCACGGGATTAACGTGGAAAATAATATTTTCATATTGCGTCAGTAAGTCGACCATAAAACATTTGTTCGCGCGCACCGTCGAAATCACGATTTCACTGTCGTTAATTAATTCAATATTAATTGTACATTAAAATTCGTTGAATTTGACGAATAAAATCTGCGACGTGAAAAAGGCCTCCTTTGTCATTGAAAGGAACGTTTCATGAAAAAAAAAATTATATAGGTTGCCATATATGTGGCATATGTACAGGTATGTTTCTGAAAACATATATGCCGCATGTATGCCTGCATATATGCCACATATATTCCAACATATATGTCGCATATATGCCGCATATGTGCCTCCTACATAAAATTGTTTCATGAGCGAAATGTAACGTAACTGTATTTTGTTTTCAGCGCGCAGTACTTTGCCGGTTCTCCATTCTTGCACTCCAATGTTTTATTTTTATTAACTGCCATATGCGCGGGTCGAGTCTACAAAAATTACTGCAACGCAGGTTGCAACACGTACCATAAAATGTGTCTCAATTTCATGGCTTTGTAAACGTAATAAGTATAGCACTGGGAGCAAACATTTTTATACCCTCGTGTTTCCATATAACTTTAAATATCATTAATACATAGGTTGATTTATTGCTGAGTAAAACGACGCGTATGTTTATGAGAAGTATTAATTAATAAATGTGACGGAACAACTCGCAAGTTGAGTCGTAAATATACATTTTTTCCAGCGCACACTGAGAAAAATGTGCATTAGTTAAAGTATCCAACCTGAATTATGCTATGTATTTTAGATATATATGCGACTTATATGCAGCCATATATACGATATATATGTTACACCTATTTCGCATATAAGTGGCATATATGCCCAAGAAAAAAAATTATATATGTACCTATATATGGCGATATATGTTTGTTCTATTTGAAATTTAAGAAATACTTTGTTACACTGAAAGAAATATACAAAGTTATCAGAACTAAATTTGTAGAGTTGTGACATATTTAGTTGTAATAACTGTAAATACAATTGTAACAAATATAACTGCAGTCATTAGAACTATTTCCACCGCAACTCTATATTATAGTTGGTTTTGGCATCAACTATGAAAATGCAGTTGCGCTAAATACAGCGGCATATTTGATTGCTCCTCTAAAACAACTTCGAAAACAATAAAATAAACTTGATATAATAAAAATTTCACTAAAATTGGCATCAAAAAACAGTACACATTACTAAAATTATATCTTAAAAGTTTTGCGTTAAAAAAATTTTAATTGTAGTTATGTTTTATAGCCTTATTATTTAATTTTTATTATTAATTCATTTTCTAAAGTCTGCTTCATAGTTGACTCAACTTTACATATTTATTGCACGAAGTGAACTGCACTTAGTTGACTCTAAAACCAACTTTATTTTTATAGTTAGGATAACCGAAAATTTCTCTCAGTGTATAATTCTTTATTTAGATACGTTTATTTAGTTCTATTTCTCATTTTATATGCGTCATATATGTTGATTTTTACCCGGGTATCTTCGTTAAATGAACCATATCGACTTTGGCGCAGAAAATTAGTACTTTTACGGTTATCACGAAAACTAACCATACGTACCTAGTTACGTTTATTACTTTTTTCTCTTAGTGGAACGCGCCCATTCCGATGAAATGGCCCGTATAAAATTGTAATAATCAAAAATACTTTCGCGTAGGTACAAAACAATGCGCGCGTTTTATAACAGTCGGCTCTCGGGCGAAATCGGGGAAACTGATTAATTTGCGAACGAAAAATGATTCGTCATTTTTCAGAAGCACCCGACGGAAAATATAACGAGCGCGCGGCGCACACTTGTAGATAAATATTCGATAACCATTTGTTATCTTTCGAGTTTCGTTTCGCGCAGACAACTTTGGGGTGGGGTGGGGGCGGGGGGGGGGTGTCGGGCCGCGTGGAAAGTGTGAAAATTCTTTCTACTATTTCGTATTTTCTAAACCCGTCATAAATGTAAAATATCTAATTCAATGGCGAATCGCTTTCGAAATGAATATAGCACTTTAGAAAATCAACGCGGGCATAATGAAATGAAAAATATTCGCCACCAGCTCTTATCAAGATCATAAAGCACGATCGAACGAACGAATGAGCGATGTTGGATGGGAAATCCGACGGGATTTCGTAATGTATTTTATTATGAAAGTGAAACAAACAGAACGATTAACAATTATAGAAACCTAATTTGTCGAGGTTTAATTAAGGCTGATGTGAAATGTAACGTTTCCCTATTATTTCGTTCCTTTACGTAACGCCATAAAATAAATAAAGAAAAAAAAAAAAAAAAAAGGGAAGAAAGGAAAAGAAGAGAGAAAAAAAAGGAAAAAGAAATAGAAAAACCGTCTCCGTGTATGAAACACAAATGAAGTGTTCACATGTGTGGGAAAATTCTTAGCGCTTGGGAAAAAGATTGCGCGGCAAAGGGTCTTACAATTTGATGACGTGACTACGGAGCGAGGCGACTGGAGAAAACATTTTCTCGAAACACAATGGAAAAATAGGGGAAATTCTGTTATGATCTTTGATGGTAATTTATACAATTTCATTCTACTCGCGCGTTAGACGTTCCCATACAATTTCACGAGGCCGACTGCACCGCGCAAGATGTTGCTTGATATTTTTTTGACGTCGCTGTTAAATCCCCTATTTTTTCGTCATTCGCGCAGTGGCAACTTATTAACCGCGATATCTATCTCCCAGATAGAAAATGAATCGAGTTTGCCCTAAGTATATTAGGGTCCTGTTCTGGTTGGAATGTGGCTACCCATGTAGAAATTGACAAATGGCCCAATACTGGCCCAAGATTGGCAACCGTCGGCTGCTAATCGGTTTGAAGCACCATTATCATGTGGCCCAATCGTCGCACCAACCGTAGGCCAGACAATTGGCCAAAGCCTGGTCCAGGCTTGGCTACCAATCGTCGGCTAGGCAATTGGCTAGTAAATTTAAAATCAATTCAATGAAAGTTGATTGCGTAACAAATATAAAAGCAAAATGTATACTGATGACAAAAAAGAAAAAAAAAAAGAAAATCAATTCATGTATTAATCATGGACTAATGGTCGTCCCAAAATTGAAATACGCTTGGTTTCGATGTTGTATATTATATAAGTGGACGGAAATGTATCGCTTGGGCCAACCATGGCCCAATGATTACCCAACGGTCGGCCCAGAGTTGGGCCAAGATAGAATATTATCGTCGTCAGTCACTATCATGCCAAGCTTGGCCCGTTCGTTACCAACGGATCACCGTTGGATTTTCTACATGGTTAACCTTAATAGGGGTATTCATCTTAGAACCATACCAGGACCCTATCCTGGGATTTTAATTATCTATACTTGGATCAGGCATTCATCGAGTTAGCCTGATTAGGGCTTTACTAGCGGGTGTAACGCCGGGACAAAGCTACACTGAGAAAAATAAAATAATAAAAGCTACTATACTTTCTGTATATATAGTCTGGTAAACGATGTCACTTTTTCAACTACTAATTATCAGAATTGTAGCACCTCTTGTTACATTGCCAAGCATTATTTTATACAGGAATATAGAGTCCAGGATTACTATATTATTTTTCTCTGTGTAACATTTTTCAACATTTCAAAATTAAAGGCAGAAATGGTGGTCGTTTTGAACGAGGAAAAGTACAAAATCTATAAAAAAAAAGTTAATAAATCTAATACACATATTTATTTTTGTAATAAAAGATATTACATAATATGTAACTATTATTGTTTGAGGTTAATTTTTTCCATATAATAATCAGTAATAAATAATGAAAGTTCATAAAAATCTTATTTTTCCACAAATTCTATAGAACACTAAATACCTTTATTTTAAAGCCATCGATCGGAATCACCATCGTTATATAAGCCCTGTTCATGGCCTGTTCGTGGCCCGATTATTCCCCGATGAAAATAATATTAAGTAATATATTATTTGCCCAATCAGTGCCACATTAATCCCAGGCATTACAACCATATGCTAACCCTGATCTGGGTATCTTATCAGGGCCTGATCAACAAGTACGGTTGCCCTATCCGGGCCATATTTCAGCCCGATTGAAACGTCTACTCAGTCTTTTACGTGTCATCGACGTTTTAATTCGCCCAATGTCAGCGCAATTAGTTTACGCGCGCGATCCCGGTTACGCGTTTGTGCGACAGTCCAAACTAACGAACGTAATTAACCGTTCGAATTGTCTCGGCGTTCTTTGAGAGGACCAATTTGTCGTTAACGCGACTGATTGTTGTTAAGATAAATTATACATTCCATAATAACGCCCGATAACGACCTCGAATCGCTAAGTTGAATTACGATTTCCATCGGTCACGATGCCAAGAAAAAGTAGGCCATCGGTTCGGAATAGGGGCTATATGATATTAGAGGATGACCGCTACAAACGTGTTTCTAATTTTAATAAGCGCTAGTCCGGTCGTTTCGTTTCTCCGGTAATACCACGGAAAATTTCATCGTAGCCTTACCGAGCTCGACAAATTCCTTTCTTGTTTGGTCGATATGATATAATTTATTTTACCCGGTTGATAGCATGAATTCTTAATTAATTACATGCAGGAAAAAAAGAACACTGAATAAATGCGGCATGAAGTTCTGTTTTGTGACCAACTATCGTGACCTTAAATACAATAGTAAAGGGAAGTAAAAGTATTTTGTCAATTATGATATATATATATAAATTTGCCAAATGGTGGTTTTGGAGACACGCCCTATTTGGGAGACTAGGTACGTGTTGGATTTTCAAATTTTGGAGGTAAATTTTCAAATTATGGAGGGAAATTTAAAATTGAG
>JABFPN010006172.1:0-11961 GCA_022817305.1 Leptoteleia sp. ZL-2020
CTCCCCCCTCTCCCCTCTCCGCCCCGGCCCCACACCGCCTTTACGCATATTTAGCTACGCCAAGAAAAAGTTTCCTCTTGTGCACTCAACGAAATCAAGGAATGCTGCTAAAAGACCGCTTCCTCTTATTTTTCATCGGAAATTTGGATTTCACGCGGGCCCTCGCCGTGTCTCACCAGCGATGGCATTAACGCCCCGGACATTTCTTCGCAAATTTAGTGGACGCCCCCCCCTCCCGGATTTTTTAAACCCGGCTCGTAATGGTTGGGAAAATTGATTCGTTTGTTTCGTCGACTTTAAGTGTAAATTGCGCCCCATCTCACGCTGATGTCGCGTGGACAATAAAAATTGCACTTTACTGAAAAGGTCGGGCGATAAATTTTAATTTAAATTAAGTCTTCTGGTTCGTACACCTCTCCGGCTGTACTTTGAACGGCTTTAATGTGGCACCGTGAGTTTCAGAAGTGGACCCCGTTTGTACACCTCGAATTTTGCAGGATTTATTGTTTATTTATAGAGAATAATTGAATGGGATTTCGTTGAGTTGTATATGCAGAAAAGTAAGGCAGTGTTCCCATAAAAAATTGGATTGGAACCCTAGAAGACAATTTATGAACATTCTTATGATTAATTTTGAAAGAAATGTTATAATAAAGTTATGTATTCCAATAAATCTGTAAACATTCTAATAAATTTATAGGAAAAAATACTTTATTTTAGCATTTATTTCGTATTTTATCACAAGTATGTTCGTAAATTGTCTTCTGGGGTTGGATTACAATTTTTTTATGATAAAATTAACTCTTGATTTTTTCTGCTCGTACACAAACTGGTCATATAAATGTAAAAATTGAGAAATTACCATCCTAAGTTATTAAAAAGTGTCAGCTATCTAAGAATAATTGATACGTTTTGCTATCTTAAGATAGTAATTTCTCAAATTTTGCATATAACCAGTTTACCAACAATGTCGGTAATTTTTTCTTAATCTTTCCTCTCCGTTGTATAAAATGTTTGGAATTCAAAATACGTAACTGTACGAAGCGAGAAATTTCTGGTGCAATTGAACAGTGGTGCGTTACTTAAAAAGTGGTGCAATATACTGTTAACTATTTAATATATAAATCTCTTTTATTACTTCGTAACATTATATATTGCATGTTAAAGTTACCTTTTCCCAACCGCGTTGCCCTTTTGCTAATGGAACTTTACTGAATTTTATCACCAGCCTTTTTTTGTTTATTTGACTTTGTAATCAAAATTAAAAAGTTTTATTTAAAACATTTTCAGGGGAAAAGAAGTGTTGTAAAAAAGAGAAGAAAAAACTAACGAAGTAAGCTCGTTGTGAATTACCGTTACAAGTAGCGTGTAACTCGATATAAAATTTCGAAAAGGTATAAAAAGTTGATTTGCAATTCATGCGTCGGTTTTGGGAAGGTTTCATTGCACAATGCCATTAGTAATGCATCAATTCCGGATTATCTTAATTCATAATTAAAATAATCATTGATGTTTTTCGTCTCGCTCTTTGTCACTAAGGTGCGGTGTCACCGCGAAGGTCGGCGTTTACAAACAAAACAGTTGATTTCGAGCTGTCTTTATAAAGTCGCGTTTCCTGACGCCGCGACGTTTATCACGTTAATTGCATGTTTTATTCCGCGCGTTAATTCTGATGTAATCGATCACGGTGACGTTGACACTCGCCGCGAACTCCCCGCGCAACGTACAATGTGCGAATCAAATTTATAATGCTAAATAAACAATTTAAATGCAAACAAAATTCGCCGCGGTTTGAATCGCAAGTCAGTTTGTGAAAATCAGCTTATATCAAACTACGATTTATTATGTAGAGAATGAAATTCTACGTGATAGATGGAATGTAAAATTAAATCTAGGAAAAAGATTATATTGAAATTTGATAAGTGAACAGGATTTAGTAAGGATACTGAATTTGGGGTTTTTATTTTATTGTATACGGTATATCAGATTGGTCTGGTTTTATTTAGGCGGCTAATATTAATTTTAAATAAGATTTTCCTCCCCAGTACCCGGTTAGGTACTGACACGGAACTTTGGGTTAAGGGTAAACTTTTTTTGACGAATTGGAAGATATATATAAATATGCAAGTTGAGAAATTCATTAAAATTTGAGCCTAAAATTGGCCTAAAAGATTATTAGATAAGAACATTTTTCATAATACTTAAAAAAAAAGAAGAAGAATAATAGTAAATATAGTAATAACATAAAAGAATCTTTAATTGTCCAGCAAAATAAGTGACAAGATATTTGCATCGTTTTGATTTATAAACATTTCGTTTCAAAGGTTACGAGGAAATCATGCGCCATAAATTTTGCTCGAGCGTGACATTTTTGATGCGCATTATCAAATTATGAATTTTCATAAAAAAAAAAATGAACGCGCAATTTTGCAAAATATAAACAACATTTGAGATACGAATTATTTAAATTTAGCAATTCGAGTGGGATGGTTCTTTATCAATGTTTTCTTTTCGCGCAATTCATCCGTAACTCGGACTGAAATTTATATGCATTTTCACGGTCATTTTCAAGCGCTGATAAATGAGTTTTTCTTTGTCGTTTCGAAAAGCGTTTCTCTTCCACTTGTTGCCTCCTCCCCGCCCCCTCCTTTTCCGCGAAACTTTTCTTATCATTTTTTTTATCTTTTTGAAATTAGCAACATTCCACCGCGGAATCTAGTTTTACGTCGCGCTTCGCGGTAACTTTTTTCAATGTTTATCTGGACGTATTGCCACGGCGAAGACCAACTTGGTGAACGTTACCTTTATAAGGATTTGATTGAAAAGCGTCGCTCGACACTGCGCATCTCGTTCGCAGATACGTACGGTCGAGTTACCTGCAGGCCACATTCGATGATAACTCACCTCTGATCCTTTATCGGCATTCAATATATGATATGTTTATTAATAAATAGTCCAAGCTATATTAGACTACTACATGTTTTTCATTCAAATCAGGAGAAGTTAATTGAATTACATTGTTTTCAATTGTCATTCAATTTAATCGTTAAAATCAAATTCAGAACTTTGAATTACTCCTCTGAGAAGGAAATCAAATTATTTAATGTCAGAGATGTATGTAATTTATATAAGAAAAAATATAGTCGTTGTGTTGGTATATACCACTTTTTTATGGTAAGTCAAAGAGGAAGCCAATAAGTGGAGCAGGGTTTAAAAGGGCTTCGTGAGTTTGAGCTGAAATTGAATTTATTTCTTCTAAGCATCATAATACTCTTAAAAAAAGAAAGTATAGTAACAACGCAAAACAATGAAAATTAGGGCTATATCATGGTAACAATTTTTGCAATTTTGGTAAAGTTCTAATAATTACTTCCAACCTAAATTTGTCAATGAAAAAGAAAAATTATATGAAAATTAACGTTAGTATGATGGCTACTACATTTGTCATTTTAATTTTTAATTTATTTTCCCTCTTGTTCTCTGTTTTGCGTATATAAACGTATTGACGTGACATGCTTTGGCTCATCGAGCACGAAACTCTCGCTGTTATTCTGACAGGCAGATAAAATCGTTGCGGTATTTTTCCCCCGGTCACATAATTAGTCAGAACAATAATCAGAATTGATCGAATTATATTTAAACGTGAAAATTTATAATTCAATACGTATCCTATCGCACAATGGGACGTACATTTCCGACGAGTCTTTATTTATCAGAAATTTTCCAGCGAGAAAAAATGAGTCTGACAAACATCTGGCGGATGTTTCATTCAAAAGATAAAGGTCTTTTGACATTTTTTATACCTCTTTGTAGTTTGAATTTACATAATCAATAATGATAAAAAGAAAATTTACGAGGAACCTAGTGGTTTTGAAACGGTTCCATCCCTCAACGAAATTGAACCGTTGAAAAATTTGCCGTGGCAAAAGTCTTTGTTTTAATTACTCGAGCCTTTCTTAACTTGGAATTTCAGCGAGGGAAATCGTTAATTCGAATAAATGATCGGCGTCGTCAACGTTATTGGAATTGAACCGTGGGCCCCGTTGCCTCCGTTGCGCTCGCTTATCTTTATCTTCGTCCACCAATCACGCGCGCCTACGAATTAGATAGCCGAGTAGCAGTGTTACGGCACCTTCCTCCCATTTTGATTTACGATATCCTGGCGCTAAAAATATTTGCCGTTTCATAATACGCGATGTCTGATATACCCCGCTCATAGGTGCGATATGTTTCCCATATTCCCATCAGTTTGATTGAATGAAACTTTCCTGGAAAATTGAGCCGTTAATTTAAATTTGATACGATATTAGTGCTCGCGTGCATCATTACCGTTTATATTTATCTCCAAATGGTTTCCATTTTCTTACGCTTCCACGCGATTTCAATTGAATTCACTAAAACTTTATCTTGCGGCAGATTTAATTGGTCTATCGCGAAGCAGTCATTCCTTTATAATCATGTTTTCGCGTTAAGTATGATTAAATAAGACGGGATACAAAGAATTGTAGAATTATTTGAACGTCGAAATGAGTACTTTTCATAATAGAAGATGATATTTTTCCTGTTTTAAGAGAATTTGAACCAACCTAGTAGGAAATGTCCTACGGGCCCAGTACTGGTACAGTAATGTCACCAGAGTTACCAGTACTGGTAAATTTGTTTGCCAGTACAGTGACGGAATGGTTCCAGTAATGGAGTGATAACACTGGGCCAGTACCTTATAACTAAACGTACCAGTTGTATAGCTATACCCTACCAGTAATCATCCAACCTTGGTCTTGCATTGAACAATTTTTTTAAATCACCAGTACTGGTTCAAGTCTGGATCAACTATGGCGTTGATATTTTGCCTGGCATGTCTTACATCTGGTTATCTTCTGTTTTTGTTAGTAACCAAACTCAAACCAGTACCTTCCCTACCTCTTTACCAAAGTCTGGCTAACAGTACTGGGCCAGAATCGGCCCCAAAGGTCGACTCCGGCAATTTTCCATAGGGAATGATTGAATACACTTTTCAAAATGAATCGTTTAAATTTCATTACAGTTTGATTCTACGTAACGGAATGTTTCGGTTTAAAAAATAATTTAGAAAGCCACACTGACCATTGACAAATGTCCCTGGTATAAACATTAAGTTAACCCAAATACTGTTTATCACGGCGAAACACGATGCGGTGCAGATTCTTACGTGTGGCTAATTAATTGCGATAAACGGCACGTTAATCATGACCGATCACTCGGTAACTTTTCGAAACGATCGTCGACGGGGTAGGGGTGGGGGGTGGGGGGTCGATTGTGATTTACAAACGTCGCCAATGGCTAATCCGTTGACGTGGAGAAATGCGCGAGTTCTCATGGCGAGGCGCAAAATTGTCAATGACGATCGTGTAAAGTGGCAAAGGGAGGGGGGGTACATCGAGAGATCGGTAGCGGGCACGACGGGATACACGGTCGGGTTCTTCCGAGAAAATTCCCGGGTACACACATCAATGACGGATCTCTCGGCTTGGCTTTACGTTTACGGAGTTTCACCTAGCGAGAATGCCGGGTTCTTGGTAATGCGATTTCCGCGTACCTCAACGTACGGCCAGAGCCGGTACCTGCTCTTACGACACACACTCGATATCTCAAACATCGATGTACCCATGCCAAGACACTTTCGAGCCGGTTCGGCTCGAAATGATGCTAAGGCGATTGTTCTTGTACGAAGACTAGAAAGCCGCGCTTTGTGTCCCGACACTGATAACAATTGAGTTGTTGCGCGCTGGCTATTTTGGTTTTCCCAGTCGACCAATCGACAATGGCGCGCGCCAGTGGGGAAAGTCAATAAGCTTTCGAGTTTATTAATTGAGAATAGATAGCAATAGGAATACTCTCGCGAGATTTGTGGAAAAAAAGGTCGCTAGTTTTCAATAAACAAATCTTGATCCGGCTGATTTATGGGCATTTTCTTGCCAGCGTAGGAAATGGGCCGGCTTAGTTTATCACCCATAGTGAAATAATCTCGATATTCTTTTCCTTGATATAATAGGAAAACTTGTATGAGTCGGCTCGATAAGGCCCGCTTGCTGTAAATTGTGGTAATTTTTGCCAAAGAAATTTTTCTTAGTGCAATTTAATACGCCATTGTCAGGGAACAGGTGTTGTATTATTTGGAATCTTTTTTTTTTTGCTTTCTCGTTTCAGAGAAGTTAAGGTAGGACTTTCTATAAATAGATATTCCTAATATTCTTTTAAATTTTATTTCAAAATATAATATAATTTTCAACATGTTACCCTAATCAGATGCCAATTCAATTATAATCATGGAAATGGAAGGGTATCCTTTTCCCTACCCTTAATGCCAATTTTCAAGAAAAGAGCTCTTAAAATTTACAGCCCAAAATGCCCAAGTTGTCTTAAAAGGCAGATCTTAACAATAATCCCTTATCGCCACTTACGTTTGAGGGGTTTAAAAAGGCGATCGATAATATTACACTGACATGGCCAGAGTCGTCCAGATAAGGACATTTGGCGGGGAGGCTCGATCTTCGATTCAGGTTGTTATCTCGGGCAGTCGGGATCATAAAGTCGTCAATTAAACGATTGAAATTTGAAATGGAAATGGTTTAAAATAATTGAAGGGCGAGCTGTGGCGCGGGATCGTCGAAGCGAAACGTGTCGCCATGGTTTCCGCGTATATTCTTCTCCTCTCGTCTCGTCTCACGTCAGCGCGGATGCGGCTTAACGAAGCAATCCATCCGATTCATATCGGTCCTCTTATTTTCTTCACTTGTCGAATCTTTCAGCGGCGCGGCCATAAAGTTGCCGCTAACTGACAATAAGTAGCGGAGCCGCGGAAAGGGCCGTTCCGTCGCCGACAGAGACGGATGCACGCGAAGATGAAGGGTCAGGCATGGAAAATGAGTGGGCTCCCGGTTAGGGGCCCCCCTCTCCCTCGCGGCTCTCGCTTCGCCTCGCTTTAACCGACCTTTCTTCATCTTATCCCGCTGACGATTAACCTCACGGCCGACAACAAGGACATCAACTTTGTGATAGACTAAGCGCAGGGCCCGGCTACCCTGCGAGCGGATGGATAATTTGCGATCGTTATGACGATGCGTTACGGCTGTCCGGCGGCATCGGAAATTCCGCCCGACACAACTGTGCCAATTTCGCGGGATTAATAGCCGGTTAGGACGTCGCCGGCTTGCCTCCATGTTTGATTTTGATGACTCGCCCTGCGCGTAAACTTAATCATACGTAATTTCGCGCCCGCCTAACGAGACGGCCGGTACGTGCGCTTTTCAATGCAACCGAGTCAATGCAGGAGTTAGCCGCGTTTCTTCTAATTTCCGCTCTTTTTTTCCCCCCCCACAACTTCGACGCGTTAGCTCGCTGCGCATTGGCAATCGGCTCGTTGCTTAATCGGCGTCCCACTACAAATATTGGATCAGTTTTTTTTTATTTTGCGTCGATGTAGTTACTTTGAAAAGTATGTATCCTTGCGAATTTATAGGATTCCTTATAATATGATGCGGTATTTTATTATAATACATTATTGTGTTGGTACTTTTTTTACTCGAAAGGAAAGAACTCATTGGTTTGTTCTTATTATTTTTTATTTAATGTCTGTATTGAAGTGTTGGTGTATTTACAATTCAAAGTCGTAGGATGTTCCTATTTAAATTGCAGCTTTGATATTATCAAAACTGATAAGGTTTTACCTTTTCAGTTATTAATGGTAACAATTCAAATTGCTGTTACCATTCAAACTGCCAACCTTGCAATTTAATTCTCTTAAAAGCGGAAAAATAAAACAGTTAATATTCCCATAAATTGGAATCGAACCCCAAAAGACAATTTATGAACATTCTAATGATAAATTATGAAAGAAATACCATAATAAAGCACTTATTCCCAGAAGTCTGTAAAAATTCCAATAAATTTATAGGAAAAAGTACTTTATATTAGCATTTCTTTCATATTTTATCTGAAATATATTCATAAATTGTCTTCTGGGGTTGAATTCCAATTTTTTATGGTAAAATTAACTCTTTATTTTTCTGCCTGCAGTGCAATTAAAGTAATTTTTATTACATGACGATCAGAAACGAGAATGATACAAACATTTCATAGTCAAAATACTTGCATCTTATTTCAATGTAAGAAGATAATTTATGTTAGCTAAAAATATACTAGTCATTAATGAATTAACCTGAAATTCGCAAAGACAAAACGTGGAAGAAAGGGAAAAAAGGAGAACTGGAAACTCTGAATCATGCAAAAGGATTTTGGTCCTTAAGAAAACGTTTTATGAAATTTGCATTGCTAAGTTCAAAGTACTGCGGACGCGCGTGGAAACAGGATTTTCGAAGAAGTCGAGGATCACTCGGTCCGCCGCGCCCTCTTCACCGGGAAGTGTCACTTCAGCACCCTTCGTTCGTGGCGAGGACGGTGTCACGTGTGCCGGAGCCCTATATGAAATGATGCATACGCCTCGACCTTTACGCGGTTCACGAATAATACTTTGTTGCCTTCGTGTATAACCAATGCAGACGTGGCCTCCAGAAACACGCTACCATCCATCAATTTCAATAATGAAAATAAGTCATACGCGATATATTTTAATTACAAGGCGATTCTTTAATACTTGGAAGGGTCCTTGAGTTGGCACCCACGTATTGTGGGATTTGAAAATAATATGACATTGGAAAAAAAAATTAAATTTATAATTGCAGATTTGAAATATGAAATAATGAAACTTGACAACCTTTTGCGTTTATCTACCGGAAGTATGCATTATTTTGAACTTAATTTATAATGAGTCTGATGTTAAGGTTTGAAATAAAAATGCGAGACATTACTGTTTGGAGAAAACTGCACGAATAAGTTTTATTATAAGATCAAAACTTCCACATTTTTCCGCGTAAATTTAACTGAAAACGAGGAGTGCCTTAGGTAACTTAGTTGAACTCGACTTTTGCGAATTTCGGTTAAGTCGAGTGCGTGCATCATATATCATTTAGTGGATTGAGTCTCGCGAGTATCAGATTGCGCAATTTGAAACTAGTTCTCGGCAATTCGTCGAACGACGCTGAAAATGGGTTCGGAAAATGGGTCTTGTCGTGGGCCGGGGCCCGGCGGATGCGACCACCGGCGAGCGCCGCTCACTTTCTCCAATTTGTCATTCGCGTACGAGCGGCGGAGATATTGCAATATTAATTAATCTTCCACGCAAGCGACCCATTCATATGCGCGCGCATACCTTCACTGACTGTGCACTCATCTTATACCGTAGTTACAATGCCGATAAGATCGGGAGCAGGTGGAAAGACGCGGCGAATCTTAACGCCAACGCGCCACCATCTAGTTAACCGCCGCCGTTACTTTGTGCTTCAAGATCGAAACCCGAAATCAGGCATCGCGCCATCTTTTAGCCATTGACGAACGAAAGTTTGCTCGCGGCAGTTTTTGTCGTACACGGTACCGGTCATGGAGAAAGAAAGCACCCTGCAAACTTGCGGCGAGTCTGATCTTAACAATAGTTCATTGACGAATAATATTGAAATATTATTCATTAAATTTTATAATTATAATGAGAATGAATGAAGGACTATTTAAGTAATATTACACTGAAGATAAAATGTTGAGTGCTTCTAACTCGATGGTAGATTTGATGAAGGCATACTTGAAACAACCATATTCTAGTTAAATCTCCCATATTTTTATAGTTGAATTGACTCGATATTCTAATTGAATAATTGAAATTAGTGAAATGACAGTCGGTGTATATCTCACGTTATGAAATAGTGACGTTCACGCAGTGATTTAAGTTTTAATTCCATGTTAAAATATCTACCTATACTGAGTTCAAATCCTAGCCAAGGCGAGATTATGAAAAGATTTTGTTACAAAATTATTAAATAAAATATTTTTCCTTACCAAGTATACAATAGAGTTAATGAAACTCAAAAGATATTTTATTTGTATTAATTAAATGAGCTATGTCAAATTATAAATAAGCTTTGATCGTATTTGACTCAGAAAACGAGTTGATTCAACTCGATTTTACCTTGATTCTACATGGCATTTTTTACAGTGTAAGGTACAGACTGTTGAATTTAAATGGAATGCTTTGAAAGTATTCGCGAAGGTATATAGGACCTGATTGAGTACCAATAATTGCCTCTTATGGTGGTTAAAATTTCACTGAATAATGAAGGGTACAAGGCATTTTTAAGTTTTATATAAAATTGAGGAAATTAGTAAGATAAGATTAATTGAAGGTAAATTAAGTATTTGTACTTAACCCATTTTCTTCCTTCAAAAAATGGAGTTTAAAATTTTTCTCCTTTGAATGAAAAATATGAATGTGGAAATAGTACACAATTTCGTCACACTATTCTTACTTTCCTTGCAACTCACCTTTATCCCTTTGATTAATCGGAAATTATATCCATTATTCATTTTCATCAATTATTTCTATTCATCGCATTTATCGGCCATTATTCATCGCGATGAAAAATCCCATCGATTCCGATTGCCAAACGCGCGCGAGCATCGATAAAAATTCCCGCGAAATAATCGCGCTTGGTCAGTCGTTCGTAAACAATCGTATTGGTACCAAGGTGACGCGATTCATTTGTTGAACAATTGCCGCGCCGCAAAACGTAAAATCCATTACATAATTAGTCATTTGTTTGGTACAATGCTCCGTTGCCGCGGCGCGCGCGCGCGAGCGCGCTATCCTTCGCGAGTTATTCCGATTGCAAAGAGCGGGGCATTTCGCCGGCGTGGGCTTGAATCAACATTCGCTCGCTCGCCGGTACTTGCATGACTTATGACATTATTTCTGCAATGTTGTGTATCAAAGCGCCTAGTCGAGGGCAACGTCACGAAATAACGTAAAATTATCGGCCATGCATTCGGTTCTTTTTTGCGCCACGGCCAAGCTCGCGCTCGCCAATTACCCGCATTTGCATAAGTACATGCCCGGCGCAAATTCAATCTTCGATTTACGAGAAATTCAATTTTCGAAGCACGTCCAGTCCTTTGACAGTACGTTGACATATATTGTGTGGTAGGGGGGGGGGGGAAAGCTGTACTCCGCGCTTCATTACATTGTAGTGAAGATGTAATGCGTGTTTGCTTTTTAAATCATCCGTTAAACGTATGGTGTTTGTGAAGCTTACTCTGTCGTAGTTCACAATGTTACAGTGCTTTGGCCAATATGCACTCTTAAAAATTATGCATCATAATAGAATGAATGAACGCGGAAAAAAAAAGTATTCGCTTTCTTAGGTAAATGAGTTTATCTAGCAATTTTTAACTGATTTAGTAAGAAGGACCTAGATATTAAATTGACGAAAATGAATATTTAAACGTTACATAAACTGTATGGCTGATTCAACTATAGACTTATGTTATGGGGACTGAACATAACCTCAATATATCAACGAAAACTACTTGGATTTCACTGTGCTGACGATTAGATAAAAAAAAACTGATTCAGCCATACAGTGTATGTAAATTGAATGAACTAGCTAGGTTAGTTTTCATCAATTCGACTCACATAAATTTCTTTGGCTACGATAATTATAATTTCTATTTATCCCAATAATAGCCAAACAATATATCTAACTTAAATAGAAATTTAGTGGTACATTTCATATTTTTTTCCCTGTAGGACGGATAATTGAGATTTTAGTTCTCCATTACAAGACGTGTGATTTTAATATTTAAAGGAATACTGAAATAACATTTTTTTTGGTGTATATACCTTTCAAAACAGAATGTGACAGGAACACTTACCTCCCAATGCAAAAAAGGAATGAAAAAAGTGCCGACTGTTTATATTTATGCGCAAACCGATTAAATTTAAACCTAAACAGAGGAAACGCAATCATGCACAATCTGTTTTGATAAGTCGGTGATCTCATAATTCATCCGTCGAGTGAGTTATCTGCTATGGATGGGGGG
>JABFPN010006173.1:0-11959 GCA_022817305.1 Leptoteleia sp. ZL-2020
AATAATTTTTAGTTGGTTGGACTATGTTTTCCTCGGACTGCAACTAACATTTTTTTAGTTCAACCAACTATAGTTCAGAAATTGATATAACTTTATCTTTTAGATGTATTAACTAAGCTATACTATACTTGTCGAAAAAACAAACTAAAGTATTTCTAATTGGCTGCACTATATTTTTCTCTGAGTGTAATGATATTCTGCAAGTATAATGCCAAACTAGTGAACTTTTTATTAAAAATTAATTTGTTTTTCTCTCCTTGTACTGGGTAATTATTATTGGTCCATTTCTAGCATATTATATTGGTTTTGAAAATATTTTGCTTGCCTCGAATAGTATACCTTAAAATGAGACAAGTATATTCGGCGTTTACTAGAAAGTTTAATATTTTTCACAATTCTTTTTTCTCAGTGTAGATCCACTCTGGATCCACAATTTCCTATAGGAATGGTACAACGAACAGCAACTCGTGGCACAGTCCATGTCCCACGTCACGTCCTCGTAGGGACTTGGTAAACTTGGGTTCGCTTAACGGATAGCTGGCGCAAAAATTCGCGTAACCGCGCTCGCACACGCTTAACAACTCGCGAATTAGTTTCGCGAGGAACGCGACTTTGCCGCAATGGTAAACGCAAATAACCGCGCGCGGTAAATAGATTATTAATGCGGCTTAAGGCCGCGGATTTGTGTCCCAACGCGCAGACGTTCGCTCGGTTTTAATCGCGGCTTAAATGCCGAACTAAATTTAACTTGGCAGTTTGTGGATTTAATTTTTGAGGGAGGCCAATTGCCGCGCTCGAAAGAATACGTTTGTTTTAGCAAGCGAGAGGTTTATTCGAGGAAACGGGATACCTTTTTTCCACTACCACCCAACCGCTTCCGCGGCTTAAATGTTATAATTCTGTTTCGAGTTTCGAATCAAAATGTTGTTTGCGTTTCGTTGCACCGCGTTAAGTTACACGCGAGGAAAAGGCACGGTCGCACCAACGAAGGTTCGGCTGGAGCAACAGAGTGTTAGCTTTTCTTTCTGAAGAAATTACGAATAATTCGGCAGATCAAGAGAATAAGTATTTGATAGAAAATTATTTTTATTTGCTTAATTATTTAGTTAAATATTTATGACCTGGGCAAAATTGACTCAAAAGATATCATTTGTTTTAAAGAAAATTTATTTATTATTATTTTTTTTTTTTTTTGAATTTTCGAAAAGTATTATTTTGGCGAGGAATAAGTACTTGTTTTATTTTTACAAATTCATATCCTCTTATGTGAATTTCAAAATAATAAACGAAATGATAATGAAATTGTTAAAAATTGATCACTTGTTGCTTCTTTGACTGTACTTCTTTCTACTGCACACAGTGGAAAAATAATCCATTAAACCAACTTAAAAAGATGTTTAATCAATGAAGATAAAGGTTAAATTAATTAATTGGTGTGTTGACGTGGAATTTGACATTAAGCGATATACCGTTTGAAAATTAATAAATCATACTTCAAATTTTAATGCGAAAAAGCTGACGTAAATATTGCATTGTAAATTGTTGTAAGAATATATTTAAAAAAAACACTTTCTTTGTATATTTTCTAAAAAATGAATATAATTTTCTGCTTTTAATTTCAATATTAAAAGAAAACCAAATTTTCCTTATTTATTATTATGAAATTTACTGCAAAAATTTCCCTAATCAAAGTCTTTGCATTTCATAAGAGGTAAAAATATGATTAAAACGACTGCCTTTTTTTTATACTAGCTCGCATGAATTTAGTGTATAAAAACGGTTTATAAACCGTAAACATAAGTAGACGATTCGAATAAAAATTTCTCATAAAAAGGAGCGAATTAAAAATAATTTTCTATTTAATGTTTCCCTTTGAATTAACTTTTGCCGTTTTTAATTCTCATTTCTTGATCTCCTTCATCGCATTAAAACTTACAAGTTAATAACTCAGTGTTTACTTTCATAAAACGCAATTTATCACTGTACATAAAGCGTTACGGGACGAATTGTAATTTAATTCATCTTTTTTTTTTTTTAATTATTTTCTATAATAATTATTTATACGCGTAAAACAAATAAATTGCATTTAACGTTTTATTATTAATTCTACGCGTAAGGACAATATTTATAATTAAATGTAATATAATTCACCGTTACGTTCACAATTATTAAAGGTGTAATAAACTGCAGGTAAAAAATTAATTTCCGAGTAATAAAAAATTTTTTTTTCTCATAATACAAATACCGCAGTCCGATAATATTACACATTAATTGAAGCCCTCGCGTTAAAATTCGCGAAATACGAAAGATTAATTTCAAATATGAAAAATTAATTTAAAATTTTTCACCTCCAAACATTTCTCCGTGGGATCGCACACGTGAAAATTAAACATTTAAAGGCTACCGTTAATTACTTAGTCGACACTTAGTCGACGACGAATCGAAATGTTAGAATTATTAATTAATGCCAAATTTTTAAATCCCCCCCACGGATCTCGTTAATTTTGAATTCAAACCGTGTAAAATGTGATAGACGTGTGTAATTTTGCAATAATTCCTTCCGAATGTTTGTAACATGTGCGAAGCGTACTGTCCATAACTCGCTAATGGATTTTGAAATCAAATTTTAACGTACTCGTCAATCCGTGCATTTTCAATTCGGCGCCAATCAATTATCAGTCAAATAGCTCGCAAATATGATTTGGAATGTAAATTAATTACAATTTTCGCGCCGGCCCAGCCGACCGTCCCGAATTATAATTAACATTTCTAAACCCGATAGGTGAAACCATCAACTGTCCCGTCAAACGAAGCGACGTTTATCTCACGGCCCGATTCCGGCGCCCCGGCAAAAATAAGTCCGAACGAAAGTTCGAGGAGATACGCGTTGATTGCGCGAGAATCTCCCTTAATGCGGCAACACTTTCCCCATGGAAGACGATGTTTAAGGACATCAAGGATCGTATTCGTTTTCTAAACGAGGCGACATTATTTTCTACGATATAATAAAAAGAGAACCGGCCGAGGTGAACAACCTCGGGTTAACCGTATCATTCGGCGTTACATATATATTAGCACTCACAAAAGATTGCAATTTCCCGCCAATTACAGCACGATTCGTTTAATTCCCGCCCCGGTGAAATTATTGAATGCGGGACAAAGTGTGTCCCTGGGATCCAATCGTCCTTTATTGTTCCTACGAACACTTCGTATCCGGTTATTGGATGGAATAAAAATAAGAAAAAATTAAAAAATTACTCCGCTAAAACTTTAATGAAGACGCTACCTGGGAAGAAAAATGGCACTTTACCGCCTAAGTGATGAAAAGGATATTTTTATAACGCTTTGATATTCTTTTTCGTAACGTTAAAATATTTCTTTTATTTTATTTCTTTATTTATTATTATTTCGTTTATAAATTATAAAGTAATATAACGTGGCAAATTATCCACGTTACTGTAACGTTGTTTAAATATTACTGTAATGCGAAAATGATATGAAATACTCTTGTATAATAGTATCGATCGACGCATATGTTTCTCGATATAATCGACAAGGAAATAATTACGATACCGCAACTTTACATGCGGTTTATTTATGAAATTTAAACACAAGCCACAAATGATCTATTTGGGGAATACGTTTATGGCTCAAAATACCCAACTACGGTTATCTAATCTTAAATTTAGTATTTACAACTTTTCACTCGCGATTACGTTCAATACTAAAAATCTACAGTGCAATCAACGGAATGATTTTTTTACTACCTTCCCTTTACTTTATTTTTTTCATTGTTAATTGCATATTTGTTTCACAGCCGAAACAAATGTTTATACAGATACTACTATGCATTTTTACGCCAACTTTATTGTTAGTTTTTATTCCAGTTTCAAAATACTTTTACACCGGTTAACAATTTTACCATACAATAGATTAATTTCTAAAAGTCCTACAAGCTTATTTTACAATCTTGTGACTTTAATACCACCATCCCTTTGATCGATCATCCATCGCTAGAATTTAACGTTTTATTGCAAATTAATTGTTTATTAAAATAATTTATCGACCATTTAAGTATTATCTTTGGATACACTTAACACATTAAACAAAGTTTATTGGATATAAATTACTAAATAATTTATATTATAAAAAGTATTATTTAAAATAACATTTAACAATAATATATTAACAATTGTACTTTCTTTTATTAAAATTTGCGCAATTTATTATTTGTGTAAATTCAAATTGTGACCCAATTTACTGTCAATAAAACGCAGACTTTTAAACGCTTTATAAGTATGTCGTATTTATAATACGTTTATAAATAAATTAATATAAAGCATGAAAAACTTTATTTTTAATGTCGCGAATAAACCTTCAAGGTTCAGTGTTTTCAAAGGTAATAAAAATTATTATCGTCCTTCTCTAAAATATTAAGTTAGTTGTCAAAGACGTATCGTGCGCATTCCTTCTGTCACTATACACGTGCTTAATGACTTGGCAGTAAAATGTTTTCCACGCAGCTTCAACTAAAACTGATTTCTTTTGCGCCGAGAACAAAAGTAATAGTAAAACTTAAAGACTTATCTTATTAATTTAGGGATACTTTCAAAAAGTAAAAATTAATAATGGCTGTAGTAAAAAATTTGTTTGTTTTTTTTTAAGAAAGTAATTAATGTCTGATAAGCATAATATAAAAATAATAATCACAATGGTAATTTTTATTATATCTGAATGAGAAGCTACTAATCTAGGAAAAATCCCATGTAAAAATCAACATATATTTGGCATTTATGTCGCATATATGATTTGTACGGCATAAATGTCCCATGTATGTTACACTGAGAAAAATATGGCAGAAAAAGTTACTGTTTTTAACTGTGTTTCAGATGTATATCCCTGTTTCAGTCAAAATTACAGATTTTTAAAAGGAAAAATTTCTCTTTTTCTCTTCAAAAAACGGATATACATCTTGAAACACAGTTAAAAACAGTAATTATTTCTGTCATATTTTTCTCATGTATATACATAAACATGTTTGTGACATATATGTTATACCATGTAATAATGTCACAACATGTCACACATATGTTACATTTATGGCGCCATCACACATATGTTACATTTATGGCGCCATATATAAATTTTTACCTGCA
This sequence comes from Leptoteleia sp. ZL-2020, assembly GCA_022817305.1. Classification (NCBI taxonomy): domain Eukaryota; kingdom Metazoa; phylum Arthropoda; class Insecta; order Hymenoptera; family Scelionidae; genus Leptoteleia; species Leptoteleia sp. ZL-2020. The sequence goes on from JABFPN010006173.1 coordinate 5,157, forward strand.
ATATTTAAAGTAATAATTAAAATAGTTAATAACAAAATAATAGAAAAGAAGTACTTAAACGTTACTATTATCTATAGCAGAGATATTAATGTTTCTATTATATCCTTAAATCGTTGAAATAATAGTAATAACATTAATAATTTATGTAACTTCATTTGTCTCGGTGACATCGATAAGTAAAACAATTAGGTTGTTTTCGTTCCACGGATGTGTCACCTGGGAGACCTTATCAATTCGTAAAACAAATTGTTCCCGCTGGTTAATAGAAGGAATGACCTTTCCGATTGTCTCGACAATTAATATTTTTCATTCGACTAACACGTAATTTGATTAGCAACCCAGCTCGGCGTGTGTCCGCGTAAAAACGACTATAATTACCGGATCCGACGGAAAATTAAGCATTCAGTTCACCGCGGCAACCCGCCGTACACACTAACAACCGTCCTTTTTATTTCTTCCCCCCCCCTCACCTTTTTTTTTTCTTCTTCCGTCCAGAGTTCGAATACCGCCATTGATTTCAAGCGCTCAAGACAATAGACGGGCTGGATCGCGAGAAGAAAATCGCCGAGCTATAAAGTTTCGTACGTATCGTTACCGTGCATTGTCGTGGAGCGGAGAATCGATGATTGACGGGTCAACAAGTGGCACGATTTAATAGTTATTATATCCCGGTGTTTATTCCGCCATCGATTTTTATCCCTCCAACTACCCCCCCCCCCCGTCCCTTGTCCTGCCGTACATTACGACAGCTCTCTTCCCATCCGTTTTATTTTCTTCCTCGTCGAGAGGCGAGCTTCGCTTTTGCGCGACCGAGTTAAGAGAATGCCACGGCGATTGTTACCGATAATATGGATTTTCCAGATTGAGACGAAATTAACTGATTCGAAAATGCGGAACTGACGGATGCGGCTATTTCAGTATTAAATATATAAACGAAGGAAGTTTTGCGACTCGAAAAGACGAAAATAAAATTGTCGTTCATTGTTTAGGAAGGAAGGAGTTTTGCGGTTTTTTTTGTCTTTTAAAAAGGATCCTTGTATCGACTTTTATTTGACCTTTTTATTTGAATGTAATGCTGTTTAAAATAATGAATAATTGAAAAACTTTATTGGCATATTGTAAAGATATGATTGTGTCTTAGAAATACATTATAATATTTCAAAAATTTGATTCGATGAGTCTTGTAAACTGCCAGCAAATTTTGTAACGTTCTTGCTAGTGAATTACTTACAAGTTGCGAGAAAATAGCCAGTAACTTGCGAGTAGATAAAAAGAACCTACAAGCTACTAGTTGGTTACATGCAAGTTTTGAGTTATTCACTAGTTATTGCATTACAAAACTTGCAGGGAATTTGCAAGTTTGATGTTGGTCGATTCAGATTTTGACTCGGAAGCATACTTGTAAGTCACGTGTCTTGTAAGACGTTTAGAGAATTCCATTGTACTGGCAAGGCATTCGCTTGTTTTCGCAAGAAGAAAAAAGATCTAATAAAAAATAACCAAAATTGTTTGTAAACTCGTCGTATGCTTGGAAACGATAAAAAAAATTACTATCTCAAGTTAGTAGAAAGTAGCAGCACGTTGACAACTATTGTCAACTTTCAATTTTTTTCAAGTACACGACCAATTTTCCAACAATACCCAATCCAATCTCTTTAAAAAATAAATTGATCGTCAAATTACCCATTCATATCGTCAATTTACCCATCGTTTGTTCTTAAGTGCATGGGCCATTTAAAGAATAAAAAACAATAATAAACATATTGTTATACTAGTATAACATATGGCAACATATATGCCGCATAAAACGACATATATAAGATGTTATTATTGTTTTTATTTCGCTAATTTACCATTTCGTATACTATTTTTAACTGCTTAACATTGATCGTAACTCGCAAATGGTACAACTTACAATCTGAGATTGTTAATCCAACTACATTTCCCACACCATCCAATATCATATATTTCCATTATTAATGAATCATCCGATTGTCTTCGAAATAATTAATTTTCTTACATAACGCAATTAAAAAAAAATTGGAGAAAGAAAAAGGAAAGAAAAAAAAAAGAAGGAAGAAAAAAGGAAAAACACTTGGAGATGCCAGCGCTGTAATACTCCCTTAATAGTCTCGTAAAAGACTCGCCGAGTTACGCGCAATAGTCGTTGCGACGTAAAAGGATTCTTTGTAATCCGTTGGCGTGGGGTTCATTTGTGTAACTGCATCGCGAACACGGGTTATCGATTGCCACGTGACGGGACGTCCCCGTCTGGATTGAATGCTGATAGTTTCGCACGTGACGTTATTAGACCCGGGACGTAAGTGCTGTCCCATCCAGGAGCCGCATTCGTTGTCCCATTAGTTTGACGGCGAAAAGGAAGCCTTTTTAATCGGATGCCGCGCCGAGAATATCGAATAGTTCCCGTCTTCGTGTCGATTCTTCAAATCGCCATGTTTGACTAAAAGGTTTCTGGACATGTTCCGGACATAACTGGAGAAAAAAAACTGATTGCATGCTTAGATAATGGCTGGTTCTGGATAATTGAACTCGAACCTCTGACGTGGAAGTCCAGTACTTTATCTGTATTACCATTGAGCTCTTATAATTACCATTGCACGGGGAAAAATATGAAGTGTACTACTAAACTTCTATTTAAGTTAGATATATTGTTTGATCATTATTGAGATAATTAGAAATTATAATTATCATAGCCAAACAAATTGATGTGAGTTGAATTGATGAAAACTAATTTAGCTAGTTGATTCAATTGACATACACTGTATGACTGAATCAGCCATACAAATTTATCTAATCCAAAACACAGTGAAATCCAAGTAGTTTTCCTTGACATATTGAGGTTATGTTCAGTCCTCATAAGATAAGTATATGATTGAATCAGCCATACTCATTTACCTACCGAAGCGAATACTTTTTTCCCCGTATGATTAAATTTTACACTCAGAAAAAAATTGGGATAAAAATTATTATGGTGTATCTAAACATGACAACAAATAACATCTTGTCATAGTTAACACATAGATTTAAAGAAGTTGTAAGATAAGCAATCATTTTTATTATAAAAAAACTACAAACTATCTTCAAAATCCTTTACATATTCATCTTCTATCAATTTAATCAATGGTTATTATAAGAGTTACCAAACTTTCACGTCAGAGGTTCGAGTTCAATTCTCCATGCACTTTTCTTTTAAGGTCGGAAGGAGTCAATTTGGACGATTAGCAAAGCGGGTACCGATTGACCAAGCAGGAATTTCAGCTTGAACTTTGAATTTGAATTTGAATATTGGGCTGGCATTAGTTAGCGATTCGAGTCTCGACTGTTCGCGAGGTGTAACACGGCGGGGGCTTATCAAGGCTCCGATATTCCGATCACGATGGTAGCGGCATTTGAAATAAACCTCATCGTGGTGACGCGTTAAATATGTACGCGTACGAGATTCGATCTAAATTATTAATTCCAAGCGGCAGTCACTTTTGCACAGATGCAGGTGTGGGTTCAGTCGATTCCGAGGAACGCGAGGGATCCGAAACGCGATTCCGATGATTCGATCCGTCGGAATTCTGAAAGCTTCGGCACGAATTTGTCGTTGGGCAACATTGACGGATGGGGGTAGCGATGATAAATTGCCTAGTCATAGGAATACATTTTTCATCGTTCCCAATAAGCGCGTTACTTCGTTAATTGGAATTGATATTCTGAAAGTATTGCGATGCTTTGTTGTTTAAGATAGACGTACCGTTTATTTCCCCTCCCTCCACTCCTTTTTTTAACATATATTTTCGAGCCCCTTAAAGCCCGAGTGGTGTAACTCACATTATCGTTGCTTTGAGATATTTAACGGTTTACTAGGATTGCTTCGGGTAATCCCGGGAAAAGGATAAACGCGTGCTGCTACCTACGAGTTTAGGAATTACACCATTTGTGCCATTAACAGAATGCCACTTGCTGAACATGATACTAACCATAGTGAAAAAAAAAAGAAAAGAAGAGGAAATAAATGAAGAAATAAAAAGAAGAAAAAAAGTGTAGTTACACCTTTTGGACTTTAAGGGGCTCATTTGGAGATAAGAAACAAGTGAAGCGACGGAGCAATCCGCGTCTGGTTGAAAAAAAAAACTAATTCAATTACTTGCGCGGAAAATAATAGCGATTAGGCAAAGCGCTCGAGTCGCTTGACGTGAATGTAAATAATAATCCATCCTTCTAATGCTGCCGTAATCCGAACAAAGACCAACCTGTCTGGTTCCCGTTAGAAGCCAAAGTTTCCTTCCATTGATTAGCAAGCTTAATTAGATGCTAATCGGGAAGTGCCTTATGAATGAATTTCGATTCCGCATACGATTATTTCGCGTCGCCGCAATTTACATTTATTTAGGCGAATTGATCCCTTAAAATTTAGCGTTAGGGGGGAAAAAGTACCCTTAAATTTTAGGTCAAGTCTTATAGTTATAAATGTAGTTGAAATAATTGTTGCATTGATATAAATAAAGAATGTTACGGAACTTATTGACCGTGTAAAAATTGATAAACTTATCTTAAGTCCATTTTTGGACCGAAACACTATTTCTAAAAGCTAAAGCTGTGATATCCAAATCATAATAAATTAAAGAAAATTGCAAATCTTGATAGATCTTCTTAGAAATATCGAAATACTTTGACACTATTTTATTTCCAATCTCTGAAGGTTATCTACTAAAATATCAACTGGCAAAAGCCGGATTAATTGAAAATTAATTGTATCCCAATTCAACTACGAATTGACCGATTGCCATGTCAAAAACTGACACCATTTGCGGTTTTATAAAATTAAAACTTAGGTCATACCATATAGTTATATTCTTGATGTAATTAAATCCGACAGAACTATTAATTCTGACCGTATAGTTGATATCCAAAGTTGATCAGCAAACTTAATAAGATATTAATTACGCCTCTCAGCTGCGATCTTCATATGGTTTCACGATGTAATTAGGAGGGCAATTAAAAAGCTTTGCCCATCTACGTTAAATTTCATCCTTTTTTCTTCCACGATCTCAACGACATTAATAACAATATTAATATTGCCATTAAAACGGTGTTTTGTTCGATTAACAAAATAAAGTTTTAATTTGATTGCAAAAGGGTACACTAAATAAGACAATTCCGTGCTATTTTAGTTAGCGCGATGGTCCTTTAATGGAATCGTATTGACCCATGATAATGAGATTATTCAAAGACAAACTTGGCGCCATCAAACTGCCATTTGGCGAATAATCCCGTAATGTCGAGTCGAAACCAAGGCGTCGTATATCTCGGCCGTTCTTTTTTTCGGCGTTTTATTGTGAACGGTGTACTTTTATCGCAAATGGCATTTAACACCGGAAGTGACGCGCATTAAAACGTGCTCTCCAAGATAATTGAATGCAGAGAAGTGAACCGCCAAAAATAAAAAGTAACAAATGTATCATCCACTAGATTTGATCGAATTGCATTGAAGTAGGGGGAAATAAGAGCATTAAAAGCAGATAAAATGTTGCATTATAACAGTATCACATAATAATAATAATAATAATAATAATTATAAACAATTTTAATAATCAAATCAATTGGTTTAAAAGTAACAATGCCTTTATGGATTAGTGGTTATTCGGGATTGTTTCCCCGATTATTCGTACTCCTTATTTTATTAAATGCAGTAAAATAAACCGCCTTTATAATAAAACAGATTTATATCCATTTAACATTCTGACAAATCACTCTTGAAGGAAGATAAAGAATGTAGAAATATATGAAAACAGTGGGGAAAAAAAGGGAGAGGAAGATAAAAGTCGTGCTTTTAAAGTACGGTTAGGAATGATAAAATGAAAACAGTTTCGAAAGGAAGAGTGGGCACCGTATGGCGAGGGAAACGGGTAGAAAAACAATTAGTGGAACACAATGGAGGATCGATAAGAGCGCGCCCATTGTTAATAATCGAGTGGCGCTGCACATCTTGGAGCTTCTTGTTTATTGTTGGTCTTGGGCGCGCGGCATCGCAACGGGCAAAGGGACGAATTTATCGCGTTAGGCGACGTTTTCGGCGGATTAAATTATGCAAAGCTTTTAATGCACTGTAAAATGATACGATTCAAAAAGTAGTTTTAAAAATAAGTTTATCTGCTCTTTGGCGCGGAAATAACCGGCCAAATATTTCCCCGTCGCTGCGTTACAGCGCTTATCCATAAAATTGCTTTCGTCTAAAACTTAATAGCTATTTTATTCAACGATATAAACGCTGCTTCGTTTCGCACCGGGATGAAATTTTGCGCGAAAATTTTACCGGTTTTCAACGGGAGCTCGTTGTATGTGCCCGGCTACAATTGACGAATTACTTTTGGTAAACAGTAAAGTGTTGAATTGTATGGAGAAATATATTTGGAAATTTCGAGGCTTGCAAATTGAGTATACTGTAAAAAATGTCCACTTATTTTAACCGGATTATTTTAATAATATTTCCACTTGATATTTTGATAAAAATAATATTCTTCTCATAGGAATAATATTATTATGCTCAAAGAAAATCTTGTTAACGATATGATAAATAGTTTTAAATTAAGCATAATTATATAAAAAGACTGTCCTCTTACAATAAGCGTATTCCCATATAGAAATTTACGAATGGCGCAGTACTGGCACAATGCCAACCACCATCGGCTGACCGTTGGTAACCAACTGTCGGCAATGTCTTGGCCCTGAAACACCGTTTTACTCAGTTTCAGTACTGACTGCTGACGGTCGGAAGTCCAACGGCAATCATTACT
>JABFPN010006174.1:0-11958 GCA_022817305.1 Leptoteleia sp. ZL-2020
ATTGCACTTGCATCCCCCCCCCCCCCACCGAAGAATTGTAAATGAGTTTGGCGCCATTGTTCTGCAATACCGACCGAACAGTTAGACAGACAAACGAAGGTGTCGTTGATTGTAGCAATGGCCGAGAAGTGTGCAATGCATGGCTTTGGTTTTCCTTCTCTCCCACACCACCACCAACCCCCCCAAAAATGGTTTTTGTACAAATGGACAAAATTTGTGTACAAATTCTGCGCTCTCTACAGATGGAAGTAAGAATCATAAGAGTTTCAAAGGCTTACTAAAAAAGTTAAACGAGCACAGTTTAACGCTGTTTTTTATTAAATCCTCCATCTCCATTGCCCCCTAAAGTCTCTGGAGACATCAAATTATGGTCCAGTTGACTTGTAGTTGAAAACGATTGATTGTTGCCAGTTAACCCCCTGTTTTTTTATGTAGTCACGACCCAAAATCGTTTAATCATCACCATTTTTCTCTAACCAAATCATTTATAAATAAAATAAATGGAAAAATTAATACGACTGAATATTGTTTGTTTTTCACCCTGGGACCATGTTCGGAGGCTCAAAATTATTCATTGCTGGTCGCTCGGATAAACTGGACCTTGCTGAAATTGGATGTTCCGTCGCGTGGTGGAGCCACCCACGCGGAACATGATCTCACTTGCATGTCAATAATCACTCACCGTTTCTCATTCTTTACTAACCCGATAACAAATCATTAAAACAATTGGTATTCACAATTTGTATCCTCTCTCACTTATTTTTGCCCCACAAGCAAAAAAAAAGACACCTTGGTATGTTTCGTTGACAAAATAAATGAGAGCTGAGAGTTTTTGCATTGGTCACGCCTCTTCTGCAATGTGTACATACTTATAACATTTTTATATCTTTACATCGATATTATTACATATCATAGAATCGCGCGATTGGCGATTTTTTAATTGTGCTTATCTGCCCTCCAGCTCCACCCCTCGCTGTCCAAGCCTTCTTTTCATCAATGCATTGAAATCACAAAATTTGATCAAACGCCCGCCCCCTCTTTGCCGCCCATTCCACCCCCACGCCTGAATTTTTCATTCACGTTTAACATCGGTATTGCAGAAACGAGCAAAATTGTATGTTTCAGTGGAGAATTTTCACTGGTTATAATTTTCTGAAACATTTGATTCGAACTGTCCAATTGGAATTCAAAATATAAGACAAAAATTCAACGTCGCAATTGAGACATTATTGATAAATGGGAAATTTATCAAAGTTAATAATATATACATTTTTTTTAATGGCATTAAATTTTAGAATGTTATACAGTATTAAGTTAATTTAAGATTTTACAATTTTTTTCATAAGCACAATAAATTCTTCAATTTATTAATATTTTTTACTTGAAAATTTGTTTATATGAATAATTCACTTTTTTTTGATATTTATATTGGCGCGGTTGCGTGCGCATTTTATTTAATAACTGCAACTTCACGTTGAGCTTTACTTTTTAAGAATAATTAAATTAATTTCAAATTTAAATATTTCTCTCATAAGCACAATAAATTCTTTAATTTATTAAAAATTTTTGTTTAAAAATCCGTTCGTACGAATAATTCATTGTCTCTTGACATTTATATTTGGCGCGGTTGCGCGCGCATTTCATCTAACAACTGCAACTTCACGTTGAGCTATACTTTTTAAGAATGAAATGAAAATCAAAATCAAAATTGATTAAATTAATACAGATACAAACCGATACTATAAATTCAATTATGAAAGACTTTTATATTTCTTACTAGGAGAATTATATATTAAAATACCGAATAAAATTATTATTTTGCGTGTTTCATAGAAATATTCGCAAATTCGGATCTCGGATAGAAGTTTAACAAGTCATAGGTCTGTAAACCTGAAAATAATCATATTTATCTTTTGCAGTGTATCACAAAAGTGTACTCACATGCATAAACGTTGAGGATTTCGTCCGAATACGGTGGTCTGTTTGGGTCCTCGTTTTCAGCCGGTAGGGGGAGTTTAATCCTGTAAGTGTCTTCGAGTACGTGCCTTGGAATCAGTGACCCCAGCAAATTCATCGGCGAAACATGGTCCTTCATCTGGTCGATCGGTAAAATTCCATTCAAAATCATGTCCGACTTTGTCGCGATGAAAGATGGCATCACTAATCCCGGACAATCGCACAGCAACAAATCTTTATCCAAGTATAACGTTTGGAAGTGCTTGGTCTTGCCAGGTGTCGCGGAGACCGACACCTTTTTACTCATCATCAAAGCGTTTATCGTCGAACTTTTGCCCACGTTGGGATAACCGACCAGTCCGATGGTAGTGGTGCCACGAATAAACGTCGTTCCCTTATAAACGGTCCGGAAAAGTTCAATAAGCTCCTCTCTGCTCAATAATTTTGAGGAATTATCAACGACATTGCTAGATTCGGTCGGTTTATCATCAGCAGATGATTCGCTGGTACCAGGTACCAACTCCTCGGTACCAGTTACCACCTCACTAGAACTAGCAGCGCCATCTATGTCGTCTAAGTCATTCGCGTCTGAAACCTTTTCAATCTCCGGTTCTCCGGATTGAGCTTCCACAAATTCTCCTTCTTTATCTTTAGAGGATTCGTCTTCGGACTCTTCCTTATTCTTCGTATTATCAGCGCCACCTACATTTTCCACAGCGCTCTCATAGTTAGAATCTGAACCATTCTCCTCCTCGGATTCCTCTTCGTTCGACTCATCCTCTTCAGTACTTTTGCTACTTTCTTCCTCCACTTCTTCCTCCTCTTCTTTTATAGTTTCCGCAGCGAGAGTCGCGGAGAAGAACGCCACCTTTACGCCCAATTTGGCGAAGTAATCCGACCATATCTGGCGCTGTTCCTCCGTGAGAAAGTCCGCCTTGTTCATTAGGATGAGGTTGAGCTTAGTCGGGTCAACCTCTCGGACGTAACTCTCGAGATCAGGGCAACGAAAGAGCAGAGGGTTTCGCGCGTCGACGATCTGCACGACGACGTCGCTGCGCTCGATGACGCGCCAGAGTTGGCGCCAAAATTCCAAATTCCTCTCGTAGGGAGTCAGCAGGAGTTTCATTTCGTCCTCCAGCTTCGACAAATCGCGCCGCCAATCTACAAAGGCGTCTCTCTCGTTCCTCTGGAGCTCGTCGGCGGAAGTTTCCGGACCCCATTTCGGTCTTCTAGGGATTTTTAGCGAGGATTTGTACTTGTCCTGGTTAGCTTGGATCTGTCGCTTCTCGGTGTCCGAGAGAATGCCAATCTGGCTGTTCGGCGGCACAATTTTGATGTTCAACTTCTCCGCCTGGAATTCTCGGCCCGCGAGTTCCGCCGTGGATAGGAACTCTTGTAAGGAACTTTCTTCCGTGACCGATTGGAGGTTGAGGCGACCCCAGTCGTAACCATCGTCCAGTTCAGAGGTGTGCAACTGAAAAGAAAGTTTTTATTTATGTCTTGATTAGTTATTATTAGATATTGTTGCGTAGAGAATTGAGAAGGTTGTTCAGGGTTTATATATTCACTTGGAATTGCGAAAAAAGTGGGGGAAACAAGTTAATTTCTCTAGAAATGAGTGATTTTAAAAATGAAGGAATTATATTACTCAACTCGGTAAAAAAGTGGTTTTAAGTTGGTAACCCTGGCTCAAGGCAAAAAGTTGCCAACCTGAAACGACTTCTGTTCGAGTTGAGTAGTTGGTATCCCGCAGGGTTACCAATACGTTTTATTTTTAAGGGGAGTAATGATAATTATTATGGTTCTTATTAATTTTTAACTGTTATTGTATTAGAAAATACATATAAGCAAAATTAATGATTTATTTTTCACTAAATTTTCATATTTTATTAACTTACTTTTATTTGTTCCATTATGTATTAATTTTAAAATTTAAAAATATCCTTTTATTAATATAAGAAATTAATTAATATATAATGAATTAAAGTAAGAGATTAATTTCATTTACTAAATAGGTGCAATAGTTACTAAATTAATCGTCAACATTCCAAGTAATTATATTAAACTGAAAAATCTTTTCAAAAGTTGGAGATACATTTGATGATAATTTAATATTTTCTTGTTTCATATATCATTTATATTTGAAACTTTGTGTAACTTCCTTACAGGTATTTCTAAAATATTTGTAAAATTTTTGAGCAATTAAAGTTAATTACACTTTGCTCACATTAATAATAAAAATGGGCAAAAAATAGAATTTCTTTATATGAAGAAATATTAATTTAAATAATTGGAATCATATTAAATTAATTTTTAATAAACCATTACTTAAATAATTAATCAATACAATATATGTAAACTTGGTAAAAAAAATATCTATTTTGTAGTAAGTTTTTTAATTTGATATTTTATATACATATTTTATAATGAAATAGAAATGAAATAGAAAATACGATATATATTTCTCTATATTTATAATCTCGTTCATAAAATAAATTTATGAATTTTTACTATATTTATAGAATTTATATATGAAATCATAAAAGTTTTCAAACAGTATGCCTTACATCAAGCAAATTAACAAATAATAACAATAACAATTTTATTCTTAGACACATGACTATTTATATATTATCCAATATTATATAAATTAACAATTAACTAAAAATAGGAGAAATTAATCAATTAATTAAAATAGAATAAATTATTTTAAAAGAACATATATTTGATATTAAAGATATGGAGTATTGATATGAAAATAATATTAAAAATTGGAATAAACATAATGTTCCTATAAAGACTTTTACATATGACAAGAAAAATTACTATAATAATAAAGGAAGATACACATAATTATTCATGAAGGTACGATGACACTTGTCAACGACATTACTTTCTCTCAGATTGACATCTCTGCGTCCAAAAATTCCATTAAGAAGAGACCATTCGAAATGTCCAAATTGAAAAAAATTGTTTTTTACCAAGACATGAAACGCCAAAATGCCAACTCATTTACAATCAATTATACCACCAAAGTATGACTAGTTTAAAATAACTAAATAATAATAATTACCAATATAATCTTGCAAACTAAAAAAAAAATACTAATCAATATTTCCTATCAAATTAATAAGGTATTTATCAGGTAAAATGTGTCATTTCACAGTGCAAAATATTTTTTTACACAACAAAAATTAGTTATTTTTGCATCAATTCATAGTCACATGTCAAAGGTGACACAAAGCACTAAAATAACATTTTTTAACTTAATTTTTATTTGCAAATCTTATAAATATAATTGATTTATTTAGAATTTCCGAAAGCCAATCGAGAAGTCATGACATTTCAAGTTTAAAATTTCGAATTTTAACCTGCAAATACAAACAATATGTGCAAGAAGATCCTAATCTACGTAAAGCGCCAAAAAAGCAATGTTATTTTAAACAACTTACATACGAATCTTCACCCTTCCTGACATTTCGCTTCGAACGGAAACGGTCTTTAATCAGAGATTTCCCTAAAGAATTTCCTCCCGTTTTTTTCTTCCCCATGTTTTCATTCGGGTTTCTGTGTTTACTTTGTCTTTATCCCATGCTTTCGCACTGGACGCACTCGGCAATGAAAAGAGGTTACCGAACGGTAGCGCCACCTTCGCACGCTTCACATTTGGCGGTCTTTTCAAACCCCACAAAAGCATTCTTAAACTAAAAATAACCACAACTTTTTTTTTAACCTGTAAATACAATGAAATTTAAGTTCAAGGTAAGTGACGTAAAGGCATTCATTCATCAACTAATAATAATAATAATAATAATAATATTGATTTTACTTCGTAAAATTTAAAATAAAAATTTGTTTGACGATTTTTCTTAATATTTAAAAAATAATGTTTTATTTGTTAATTCTAAAATTGATGCAATTATAAAAAGCAAACAAAAGACATTTTGCATTGCTTATTGGACAGTTCGAATGATAGATGAATCATAAGCGTAACCTAATTTAAAATTTAATATATTATTATTTTTATATTAATTTATTTGTTATGTAATTATATATTTATTTTTATATACGTTTTACATATATAGATATATACCCTAATAACAAAGAATATTTTTGGTAAGTTCTGAAAATATTCTGAATATTCCAAGGAAATATTCTAATGTCCGGTTCCAGGAATATTTCTGGTATATCCTTGGGTGATTCATATTTTTTTAATATCCCAGAAATGTGCCATAAGTATTTCTAGAATCGCACATGGGAATATTTTTAATAAATATTTTCGGAATATTCTGGAATATTTCTTGCTATTGGGGTATAACAATAAATATAAACAATTTATAATTACAATAATAAATATATGTTATTAATTATAATAGTAATAATTGCAAAATTTAAAATTATTAATATTAGTACAAAGGATGTCTCATCCATTTTTTTTTCTTCGTTTTCGCATGTCCGTTTTAAACATCGATACCATTCATACACACACACATACACACGGGCACACTAACAAATTACAACAATAAACGCGAAACAGCTGCCCTATTGGTCGCCATTTCAAACAGATTTGCAACGCGCCAATCGGCGCGCCACGGCATCTCTTTCTCCGTCGCGTTCATGAGAACGCGCACCAAAGTGCTAATTTAACGGTTTTTTAACACAAAACCATTAAGTTTCGTCGAGAACATTATTTGAAACCCTGCACGAAGACGCATTTCAACGTTTTCTAACAAAAATCGTCGGCGCTCGGAACGGCCTAGTATTGGCAATTTAATGGCGCCAAATTTGAATCTCTAATAGTGCAAAATTTTACAATCCCGACGGTTTCATCCGAGATTATTACGCGGAGGTGAGAATTCGTTCGATTTCGTACGGCTATTTAATATTTCACTTATAATTTATCTTATTTTCACATCGAATTTCATGGAATGAAGATGTTTATCGAAAAATAATAAGGAAAAAAGTTAAATGCTTATTCATTATCTAAAAATAAATTTCTTGGAAATCTAAAGAGTATTATAATTAAATAAAATATTATTGAAAAAAAGTTTTTAAAACAAAATAAACCACTGTATTGCAATTTTTTAAATAAAAAAGACAAAGAGAAAAATAACAATTGAAATAATTGCATATAAAAATATTTTACTCTTCAGATTACAAGAAAAAAAAATTATTAATATATAGTTTATGTGAATTAAAAGATAAAAAAAATAGATTATCATTGTGACATAATAAAATAATAATTTAAATGCGAGATACCGGAATGTTTATGTTCATTTTTTTGGTAACTATTTTTTTTTTTTATTATTAGTTTATAAATTACGATGACAATGTTTAAAATAAATGAATTAAAGTACAGGGGAGAGAGAAAAAAAAGGTGGAAATTTTTTTAACACTTTTATTTCAAATATATATTTTCATTCGATTAATACCCCAATAATTTAAACGCTTTTATAAATAACAAAGATTGAAATGAAAATTTATTGTCCAATAATTGAACGTTCTATTACTATTATAAAAAATAATTTTCAATTAGTTTTAATTAAATATAATAATGCCTTCATAGATAACTGGGTCGTTTATTTATAATACCAGTAATTAATTGCAATTCATTGAAATAGAAAATTAACTTGGAAGCAAGAACTTCCCCCCCACTCCCCTAACATAATTATAAACAAATGTTTGAAAACCATTATTTATAGGGAATTTGTTCCTTAAAATTACCAGTTAAATAAAACGTTTAAGCATTTTTTTTAATAATTAAATGTTATCATAAAAAAGTCAATAACCCCCCTCTCCCCCCTATTGATTGCAAGTATAAATAATTTCACGCCACGTCAATCAAATGAGTTTATAGAATATCTTTCTAATATAATAATAACACTATTACGTCCATAAATAACCAGATTGTTTATAATAAAGTTTTAACGTTAATGGCTTATCTTTCGAAATTCATTATTATCATTATTATTATTTTTGGTAGAGGGGAAAAAATGTCTTTATCTGTTCCTTTTATTCTAATTTAACAATAATAAAAGGAAAAAAAATTTAATAACAAAATCCGATTGTCATTTTTCTGGCATTAATTTTTGATTCGTTCGCAACTATACCTAACCTAACGTGAGAAAAAAACAGTTGCCAAAAAACCGAGCCATTTTTCTTATCTTTTCTTTTTGTTGTGAAAGATTTTTCTTCTAATTTTTGTAAAGTTATGTGGAAGTTAAGAAAAAAAAAATGTGTATTATATATCAGCCTTAATAGCATACAATATTTATATGATATTTTATCAATTTTTTCTACAATAAATTTTTTTGTAATATCTTGGAAATATTTTTTAATTGTGTAATATTTTACATAATACAGTTCAATATTATTGTACAATTTTATGTATATTGACATACAAATGGAACATAATATAAATATTGAACATTTTAATATTTATAAAACATTTTCCTTAAATATTTTATAAATATTTGTTGCTATCAAGGAGTCATTGTGAGGTATTATTTTTTTTTTCTTTGAAATGTTTATAAAATGGTCGTTTATTTATAAAATATCCCAAAGTTGAAGATAGATATTTTGTGAGATGTGTAATTAAATAAGGATCAGGATACTGCGACGAAGATTTAAAAAGGTTTGCATGTAATTAAGTAAACATTAGGTCCGTTTTAAATGTGGAAGGAACGTCAGTTTTATTGTGCCCACCAACGGAATAAGACCTTCCTTTTGTATTTTAGGTATGCCAATTAAAGATCCTTTTAATACATTACAATTGTACAATAGCTTTCTGTATATTTATAAATTATTCAATTCATAATTTGTTATAAGCAAAAAGTATTTAATAATAGAAAATTGTAAACAATGAAAGGGTAAATTTAATGGAAAACTTTTGCTTTAATGGAATTTATTGAACAAAGAATTTTTAAAAGTTATTGTAAAAGTATTTATTATTGTTCAAAGAGCTTATGAATTTATTTTAATTATTTCTAATTTTGTTAAAAGTGAAATCTTAGTAAATATTCATTTCTCTATATCTTTTAATTTAATTTTTGTTTGTTTGTTTCTATTACAATGTTTAACAATCTGAGAATTAACAGGAAAGTTTTAATAACAAAATAACATTGTTTATGGGACATTTTTCTCGTTGGTTTGATTAGTTAATAATGACTAGGCCATTAAATTAACAATTCTCAGCATAACATATTTTTTTCTGTACCTTTCCATGTGGTTTTTGCGTTGCATTTCCCCCCGGATAATAATCTCACCAATTTGTGGATAATTTTTGTAGTTTAGATAAGGAAATATGGATATTTAATTATCTTTTTATTCGAAAAAAGAATTAATTATACATTGTAAAATAAAAAAATTATTATACATACTATATATTGTTTATTGTTTTATAAAAGGGCTTGTAAGATAAACAATCGTGTAAACAAACAGATTTTTCATAACCTCATTTAAATTGATGTTAAATGTGTTAAAAAGTTTGGTGTACTTTGCACCCATTTATGACTGCAGTATGATTTTTAATATAACTTTTTTTAAAGTATCAATTAGGCGTAATTAAATGAATTAAAATAGAAGCTAGCAATTAAGCAACAATTAAATTGATAATTAAGACGCAATGTCAAGATAATTAAATTCTTGTTTTAAATAATAAATGACAGTTTGAAGTTCAAAAAGGTATTTTTAATTATTTTTATTTAATTGATTTGGGAAATACTTTTATAAATATAACAATGTTTATTTATAAAGTTTGTTCAATAAAATTCTATAATAACTTTAATAAACATTGTAAACTTATCGTTTAATTGAAAAAAATGGTTGTAAATAAATGGAGTGAATAAATTTATAACGACACATGTTGATAAATTTTTTTCCAACAATTAACAACATTTATTAATTTTAAAGTAATTTTATACATTTTTCATTTCACAAAAATTTGATTATAATTTCGACACAAAATTAAAGTTTCAAATATAAATATTATTATAACGCAATTTAATATTATTTTTATAACACTAACTGTAACTTTCATGTATTTCAAATTGAATTAATGAATCAAATTTTTGTTCAAATTGTAAGCTCAAGGTCATAACTTTCATCGCGAAACATTAAAGTCAACAATTAAACACTTTGTCCAACAACGAAATAATAATAACGAACAAAGAAGCCGGCCGACGAACTCGGCGCGTAAAATTCAAAAGCCGCTACTAAAGCGCCGCGTTCAAATCTCGCGGGTGATTCGCGCGTCCTCTCGCAATATCATCGGGCGACGCAGCTGTCGCGTTGCGTACCCGCCCTAACCGTGCCGCGAGTCTCGTCCTGCGACATCGAGCGATATTTAAAAGCGTCCGTCCCTCGGAGTGGTTCGCGTTTTGCCTTCGCCGAACAGTGCCTCGTGAAAATTCGTCGGCGAAAAAGTAAAACGGATAACCCGGCGCCCCCCCCTCCCCCTCGCTTCCCGCCAAAACGGCCTCGCGATAAACTGGCGCTGCCGTCGGCCTCGGCCACCCCCTTCCCTCAGTGCGTTTCTGTCGCACGGAACTACCCCCACCTCGGGCCCTGCGCTCCCCCTGTCGCTTCAGTGCAAATCTCGGCGGATGCATGTTTTCTTAAGGGATTCTTGCCCGAAATTGATGCGACACAGTTTGCGCCACGCACCGCATCCGAGGAGCCCTACAAGTGAGTGTTCTGTAATAAAAAGTGATAATGTGTGCGACGAGTAAAGGCCGTCGGTCGTGTCCGCCGGAGTCCGTGCTAGCAGGAAAAAATCGCGACGGCCTCGGCCGCGCCGAATTGGTGAGGAGGCGAGTCAGCGTGAAAACTCGGGAGTTTTCGCTCAAGGCGTTTTCGGCACGGTGCAGTGGGACGGGGAGGGGGGGGGGAGCAAAGAGTGACGGGGGGCAGGCGCGCCGACGGCGTCGCGTCCCGCGGATTTAACCTCACCGCGGTTTTCGCCGTTTTCGGGCCCGCGTGCTCACGTGCCGACGGAACGGTCGACCGACGCGTTTTTTCGTCCTCCTCCCACGGCCGGACCCGTCCATCACTCCCTCTCGCTCCCGTCTCCCATTGTCCTTCTCTCTGTCGCTCTCATTTTTCCGCGCTTGCACGCGTATACGCGCGTCCTTGTCGCGGCGCGCCGTGTCCTTTGTCCGGAACGGCTGGCTTTTTATTTACGGCCGCGCTCCGCCGTTAAAGGGCGAGCGCTTCGGTTTCGCGCGGATCGAGGCTTCCCGAGGCCTCGCGTTTTCGTGAGAAAACCCAACGAGCGGGCCCGTGCGCGCGCGCGCGGGGTGGAAGGGGGCGATCGGGCGGCGGGCGGGAGGGACGGCGGTCGGCGGGGTGGTAGGGGGGGGGAGCGCGCGCCGCGGGAGAGGCGACGTCGTTTCTGGCATGTGCACGCTTCCCGACTCGGGCTTCGCCGTCTAAGCGGGGACGTCTCCGGATTTTTCGCCCGTCGCCAATCGGTACGTACGGCCGAACCCCGTGCCCCGGGCGCCAGCCCGGACGTCGCGCGCCGCGGCTTTCTCGTCGGCCCGAATTGGTTGCCGTTCGGCCGAGTGTGTGATCCCGTTTTTAATTGTCGGGCCGTTGAAAATCGGCCGAGGAGCCGAGGCGAAGGTGGGACTGAGAAGGAAGAGCGGAGAGAAAGAGAGAGAGTTAGCGTGAAAGAAAGGAAAAAAAAAAAACAGAGCCGTTATTCCGTTTTCAGTGCAGTTTTTCCTCTCGTTCAATTATTCCCCGTGTCTCCCTCTCGCTCCCCCCCCTCCCCCTTTTTGTGCCGACGTTCATCGCTCCATCTCGCTCTCCCCGCGCGCACGTTCCCCGTCTTCCTTCCCTCACCCGTGCAGTGTCCGTCTCTCTCGCGCGAGGTTCCCTGATCTCAATTTTTCCCCGGACGATCTTTCGCGAGGACGGTTTCCTCTCTCGAGGGTGCGCGCGATTTTTCGCTTTTTAATGGCGCCTCCGCGAGTGTGTGTGTGTGCGAGTGTTTCTCTC
>JABFPN010006175.1:0-11955 GCA_022817305.1 Leptoteleia sp. ZL-2020
ATATTTTTTTTAGTTACTTCAACCAAAATTATTTGTTATTGAAACAATAATTTGGTTATTTTAACTAAAGATTTTGGTCAGCTAAAAAAGAACCAAATTTTGGTTAACATTTTTCTCCGTGTAATAATATATTTTTTGGGAACATTATTATAAATTATTAATGGAAATTCTAGTTCATCTTAACTTTGGAATAGTTCCCACTTTTAACCATATTTTTTTCAATTAACGTAGTAGTTCGATTTTATAGTTAATTACAAAAGAACAGAGTCTGGTTTAGTGTAAAAAATAAATTAAACGTTTATTTTGCGTATTGCCTCTTAAGCTTTGTGATGCGTATCAAGTTTATCTCAAGTGCAATTTTATATACTTGAAAAAAAATGTATGAAATTATATTAAGAGGATTTTCTTCTTAAGCTAATTCTACTAAAATTGAAATTCTCTTTAAGTGAAACAATTTCTGTAATGCATAATAGAATCATACTATCAACTTTCCCTGTTTAAAGATTGATTTTTCAGTTAATCGTATAGAGAGATGTGTGTTTAATTAATATTTCTAAATTTTAGTTTTTATTTAGTTTTATTTAGATATATTTACTGTTAAATTTTATCAATTAAAATTATAATTAAATTGTATGACATTTCATTCTTCATAATCAAAATTGTATTGAATATTTTTCAGGTGGGAATGTTAAACAAACTACACACTCTTATATCAGAAGAAAAAAGATGGAACACACAATGGTAGCAAAGGCAACACGTCTGCATGGAAAATGTGAGTAAATGAACAAATTATTTTATTTATATATTACATAAATAGTTATTATTTTTGATTGCAAAAAGGGAGAAAGAAACTTGCTGACATTAAAGCACAAAAATTGGGGAAATGAACACATGTAACGAAGATTTTTGTTTCACATCACACTAACTTGTTTCGCAATGGTGTTGAAAACCTGAATGGCAAATTTAATTCGATTATGAAGTTGTAATTGGTTGCATATGTAAATTCAAGTGTTAGAATATATGTTAATAACTGTTTGTGTCATGAAAGTTTAGATATGTCATAGATAATGAATAAAAAATGGAAATAATAATGAATAATTATTGATCAAACATGGAAGAACGTTCGTATTGAATTCTTCGTGCGAGAAGCCATAAATTTATGTTTATTAATTAGACAATGGAAAAAATTATGGACAAATTAATTTTGCAATTTTTTCTCTTTTCATTTAATCCAACGTTTCGATCGAACTTTCGAAATAGTCATGGCATTTGAGAAGTCATTCGTGTAAATTTAATATGAAATAATATTACGTGATTATTGTAACATTGTCATAATGTTGACATTTCCTTTTATTTCCCTATAAAGCTGACGGAATTTATATCAATTCTATTTATGCGACGGGGCGAATCAAATTCCGCTCATGCAGATTATATAATTTTATGGAAATAATTTTTAAATTATAAATTCATGCCATTCCAATTGCGAATCGTCCATTTTTATATTCGATAAGCGTTCGTGAAAAGTATGACATTATTCAAACAATTGTAATAATATTAATTATGGTCTAAACGTGCAGCGAATAAGGGAATCGATATCGCGCGTAATTCCTTTATAATATTATTTTAATTAAAAACCGTTTAATGCTCGTATTAATTATGACATGTTCTTTCAATTTCCAATGATTGCTTTTCCATTAAGGGGACATATTCATTTATGATCCGGCTGTAGGACAAAAGCGCAAATGACTGCAATTTTGACACGCCGTGCCAAAATGAAGTGCATATAAAAAAGTCGTAAGAAAACGTAGTTTGAAGAGTGAATGGTAGGACATTTTTTTCTGAAATGTCCCAAATATTATTTATTATAATAATATGTACTATATTTTTTTACAATTTAGAATTATTCCTTAGTAGATATTTTAATTTATTTAATAATTCATTGATATGGTGTAAATTAAGCCATTAAATTATCAATTAAATTATATTTTAAGAAGGAAATAAAAATTTATTTTTATTTCAATTTTTTTTTGTATTAAATTTATAAAGCCAAAATTTTAATTGTCGAATCTTTTTTCTAATATTTTTTTAAATATTATATTATATTCTAATGGATATTGTAAATACAGAATTATTATTAACTATAGTAGAAACTCCTAATAAAATTGTCTCAGAGTACTTCATTGATGTTACGTAACAATTGTTTAATAAAATGTATATATGAGAATTAAACATTACTGCACAAATCAAGTCGAAGATACTTAATTACTGATTTGTTGATTAAGTTCCTTGCAAAGCAATACACTCGTGGAATTTGATCTGTATTGCAATGTGAAAACATTGATCAGGTGTAACTGTTCACTTTCAAAAAAATTAACTATTAATTTCGAAACATTAAAAAATGAAAGTCTAATTGAAATTTCATAATATCCATATATATACGCACATATGTAACATTTTTCATCGTTTTACTCATTATAATTTAAATATTTTTTATTAAACCTTCAAAGAATTTGAAATATTGAACGTATCCCGAAAGTAAACGATTTTTTTTTTGATCAAAACTATAATTCTATATTTATGTACGATTGTAATATTTAGTACAAATATATTATATCCAGAAATAAAATGGCCTTCCCTTATTCGAAACGTTTGGTTAGACGATTTCCATTTCGATTAGTTTACAGTTATAGCAATGACTTTTTGTAGAATATTACCGGTGATAACATCAAAAGCAATATTTTTGGAATTAAATGCACGTCTTTTCCAAGCGGGAAATTGATTGTGCTGATATGATCTTGAAAATATTATTTATTCGTAAATGGATCAATCATAATCTGGTTACTCTTGCCATGAAAATTTCGGCTTTTTGCCGGTTCGATTCGGAACGGTTTCAAAAACAATTTTCCTTCTTTCAGAGAAATTTCAAGTTTCAATTCCACTCAAATTGAGTTACGCGTGTTTCATTCCGTGGCAGAGTATCCTTCGGACGTTTTTTCTCTAAATTGAATTACGTGTCAAAAATGTTCGCACGTGGAACTGACGAAAAAAAAATCAAGAACATTTTTCTATCTTCCTTTGTGTGATCTTTGCTCTGAACATCGCTATCTGCATTTTTCTCAGTGTATTAAGAGTTGAAGAAACATTTTGGAACGAAAAATAGAACTTTCAAAACTGCACTTAAATTACCTCAGGGTAGCTGGACCCCGACTTCATCAAATTCAAAATTTTTTTACACAAGAATTATGTACTTTTTATGTGCTATTTATGTACCACAAACTTAATTTTTATACCGCCCGGGAAAGTTATTTTGTTTAAAAGGTAATTCCGGGGTCCAGCTACCCTGCACGGGAAAAAATGTGCGTGCCAAAGTTACATATTTCTATGTCAAATTGACATATAATCAATGC
Source organism: Leptoteleia sp. ZL-2020 (assembly GCA_022817305.1). Classification (NCBI taxonomy): domain Eukaryota; kingdom Metazoa; phylum Arthropoda; class Insecta; order Hymenoptera; family Scelionidae; genus Leptoteleia; species Leptoteleia sp. ZL-2020. Next base: position 3,408 of record JABFPN010006175.1, read on the forward strand.
TAAATAATATATGTTAACTTTAATATGCTATTTTAAATATACATTAGCTGTTAACATTCATCTGCTAAATGAAATACACCTTGATGTTAATTCAACATATAGTTAGTTTTGAAAATACTTTTATCTAGTGAAGTGCCAAATTTGACGGTTTGTAGGTTATAAATTACTTGCTTCTTATTTTGAACACATTTAATAAACTTGTTCAGAAAAAATGCTGTATTTCATTATAAACAATAAAGAAATCAACTTTATTAAATTGATTAGTTGAAAACATCTGTATCTTTATACCAATCACAATAATAGTGACACATGACTTGACTGTTTTCTGAATTCTATGCAATTTTAACAGATTTACATTCAATGTAAAATTAACATATATTAGTTGACATATAAAAATCAGTAAATTTGGCACGTCGAGTAGCACAATAATTGACTCTGTAACAACTTTTTTTATATGTATAAATTAACATCTTTAGTAAAAAAAAGTAAATATTTAAAGTAAAAAATTTTGACATCTTTCAAATTTGGTATAAATATAATGATATTTGTAACAAAAGTATATATTTTAATACTATTTTTTCTCTCTTTCAATATACATCTTATTTATATCACCATAAATTTTCATAAATAAATTCAATTAATCTACACTGAGCTATTAAATAAAATTAATTTCCATTCCATACATATTAAATCAAAGCATACACAATATCATTGCACAATATTCAGCCGAAAAATTCAGTCAGTGCATCATTGAAATGCAGAAAAGTTCAATACAGATACTAAAATAAAAAGAAAATAAGGAAAAGTAATGCAAAGAAATTATTTTTGTCTCCGTTCAATTTCACTGCGCTGACACACAACTATTTCTCGCAGAGCAAATGCAAAATTGTTTTTTATGATGATGCAAACATTTTTTTTATGGCGCGAAGTGGCTTCTTCCTCTTTCGAACCACTCCCCCCGCCCCCTTTTTCCCCCTCTTCCACCACAACAAGTGTTTTCGGGAGCTCACACCGAAGACTCGCGTCAGAAATTCGATTGATTTTTTCCCCCTTATTTATACACAGCTCGTTTTTACGGCTGTGATTTTATTCGCGCAAATTCGGTCGCAGGGAAATGAAAATTTCCCATGGGAGGGTCGCTCGTAATTCGGTGAATGGGACGGAGACATTTTTATAGGTTACGGCGTGGTATCGCGCGCCCGCGAAATCCTCTCGTGTCAATCGGATTCCACTTGTTTGCGCCTTTATTGTTCCCTTTATTATGCATCGAGATCGTAAATTGTTTCGGGGTCTCGTTGCGCCGCGTAGCACTCGGCTAGCGAGGGGGGCGGGGGTGGGGGTTTGATTTGCGTATTTGTCGACTTACCTATCCAATGAAACTGCGACGAGGCTATAAACTGACGCTGCCACGGAGACGCCCTGAATGTACGCCATCATTTTGCACATAAACCATCCTAAGACCCAGGCTGAAAGAAGTTAAAGAGATCGCGTCAGAATTGTTGTCAGGTTGAGGGCGTTTTAGAACGGTGCGATGTTTCACTGTATAATGCAGTGATTAGGGTCATTTTTGGGGATTGTGAGTGAGCGTGGTTTTTCGGCAAATTTCATGCTCCGTTGAATGTCACCTTTCGTACACTGAGAGAAATATTATGGAAGAATTTCAATAATCTTTAGTAAATGAACCATATTGGGCAGATTTTCATCTTTTTTTTTTCAAAGTTTAGGGTAATTTTTACTGTAGTCATAATAGAGAACAATTTAAAATTGAATAGAACAAAATAAACAATTGAAATAATTGTTCAATTTTAAATTGTTCTCTATTATAATTATGGTAAAAATTAATCTAAACTTTGAAAAAAAAAATAAAAATCTTCTCAATATGCTTCATTTACTATAAACTATTGTAATTTTTCCATAATATTTCTCTCAGCGTATTTCCCAAATACCACGATATTCCAAACTTTAATTTAATCTTTGAACAATTTCAAATTGTTCACGTCAATATTTTGCGAATTTGAAAATTTAAATTAATTCGCCGGTCGTTAATTTGTTTATTGCAAAAGTAATTTACGTTGAATGGAATGTTTGAATTGAGAAAAAGTTGAAACGTTTAATTGTTTATTAATTGAAATATTATTATCGAATAGAAATTTAAGTGTTATAAGTAAAATGGATAGGGGGTAAAAAAAAGGTGACTTTATTACGATATGATAATTCAACGAGTGCTAATGGCAGTCAAGTAAGCATTGGCGAACGAAAAAATATGATCTGGCATAATTGCGCGCGGTTATGTTTATCGGAATTTTATGGAGTAATTGTATGCAATTTGTATGAAAGAGTGAGTTTGAACGTACTTTTGTATAATATAATAAAGAGAAAGTACAAATTAATGGACTAAATAATCATGGCTATGCTAGGTGGATTTAATTTCAATCGCCGGCAAATCCGCTTATTATAAAAGGATCTTTTTTTTTTCAAATGGAGATTAAATTTAAGCTGTTTTTATTACACAAATACTGGACAATTTCATCGTATGAGAAATATTTTATAATACTTTGCATTAAACGTTTTTGTTTATGGAAGTAGAAATAAAATAAGAATTATAATTGTCACATTAAGGGTTGATGAAAAAGAATTTCTTCATATGGATTAAAAAACATGTTTTTTTAAGTTATAATAGGTATAGACAATTTTTTAATTAAATATAATCTATAAATTAAATTCTGTTATATTAATTAGTTAAAACTTTTATATTTTTATATTGGGAAAGTATCTAATGTTTTATGAAACATTTCTCTTAATGTTTTTTAATTTCATTTTTTAATAGTGACTTGAAAAATTGTACGTTTAATGTACATTTATTCGTTGCGATAAAGTCAGTGAAACTCGATAATATTTCTTTCTTTAAGTTTTTTAAATGCAACTTTAGAAGAAAGTTTGAGTTGTCTCTTTCTGTCTCTGTACGTTTCTGTGTACAATGAGACAAATATCAATATAATACGATTTGATTAAATGAAGTCGTAGATCAACTCAAACTGCATTCGAAATATTCTACATGTTCTGAATTTGCAAGAGATTTATTAAGTTCTCTTTATTGAAATTTATATTACTCCTTAAAGTAAATTGTATTGTTATTATTTATCGATAATTGACGTTTTACTTTATAATTATTATTGATTTTATAAATCATTCCTGTTTTCAGATGATTTATTAACAAAATTGAACTGTTTTTAATTATTATAAAATTTAGTATTAATAGTAGTTTTTAACGAAACATTTTTCTCTAATACCTATTGTAATTCTAATTTTATTATGATAAAAATGTGAAATAGTTTATAACTTGATTTAAGGAAAATTCTTACTGCACTTCATTTAGGTACATATGTTCTTGCGGGAATCAGTTTTACATTCATTGCACCTACTGTAATGGAGTTGGATCATAAAATAGCTACAATTCATAGTTTTATGACTATATAACTTTAACTTCTGTATCACTGCAATACGAAGTTTTTTTCTCAGCATAAGTCGTGCAAAATCTGTTAGTAAATATAAATACTACTTTTTACAAATGGAGAATAAAAAAATAATGCGTGTACTTGTTATTTAACTTATATTAAACTATAAACGAATATACTAACTATAAAATATTTCCCATACTCATAAGAAAAGTCAGCTTGGTAAAGATTTTTTTTTAAAAATAATAGTAATTTTTTTCATAGCTATGAATGAAATCTGCTAAATTTAATTTTTTTACTCATATTAAACATTTCCACATAATATCATGAATCTAATTATACCATTATGTTCGAAAAAAGTGGTAAATAAAAAGGACAATTTCTATTAAAAACAGTCGGAAAAGTCACAATTATACATATCATATTTCATTATTATAATCAGACCGATCGAAGCGAAAAAAATCTAAATCAATCTAATTACACGTCTGCGAACGGGTTTGACGTTAAACCTAAAATTACATTTCAAAATCGCACTTTACGCGAGCCGCTACAAGCATAATCACAACCCTCCGAAGCGGCTCTTAGCGCAAACGTTTAAAAAAGCAAAAAAAAAAAAAAATGGCAAACCGCGCAGCGATTAACAGAACAATCCGCGGCAATCGGCTGCTCGCTCTCGCGTTAAAACGCGATGGTTCAGTGACCCCCGGGGCTCGATTAATTTACATGACAATACGCGAGCGCGCGGGTCCCGTGGGCCGCGGCGCCTTTTCCTCCGCGGCGCGCGGTTACCCAAAAGTGGCCGGACGTTTTTTCCACAGCCGCTTCTCACTCTCCGCGGAGCGGGCAGCCCGCTCCGCGGGGTACCATCCGCGCGATACGTTCGCCAAACGTTCGGCGCCGATGGGATCCGGTTTCGGTCGCGAATTTCAATAATTATGGATTAATAACGTTTAATATGCGCATTATGCAGGCCGCATTATTCCCAATACCCATTACAAAGTGAAGGGATTTTGCTAAATAGAAAGTTCGTCGCTAACAGTAATATATACCGCTACTATTATTACTTTACGTGAGCGTCTTTTTTCCGCCGGCATTATTACTTATGTATCGCGGACAATTTCTCATGCGTACATATTATTACGCGGGATAGAAAAAAAATGAAAACGAAAAAAAAAAAAAAAAATGGGCGCAAAAATGGAAAAAGCGTGGAAAAAATGGTAGGAGAACGAGGGGAAAAGGAAAACAAAAGTGGGAAAAAAAGAGGAAGAGGGGGGATAAAGGAGTAGTTGGAAGAATTTTCTCGATTCGTGCTCTCGGAGTCGAGAAAATGCCGATGATGAATCGAGCAATTATTCGCACGTTCGATTACTAATAATAATTGTAATGGAGCCGGTCGGGCGAGGTTGCACAAAAATTGCCAACGATTGTATCGGGGCTTTTATTTCCATCGAACGGATAAGTGAATAAACTGAGTGGAACGATGTCGAGCGATCGTAAAGGTTTTTTTTTCTTTTTTTTTTTTTTTTTTTTTCGAAAACAGCTTTAAACGAGCCAGCATTTAGAATTGAATAATATGACGGATTACTGTTGTTGATAGCATTTTATGAGTATATCAGATTGTTTGCCGGTGTTTGCTCAACGTTTATGGAGTGTTGAAAAGTTGTTGGATCAACAACAATTTCGTAATCTTCATTCAATGTTATTTAAAAGTTGTGTCTTTGTTGGAAATGTGCCGGGGGGGGGGGGGGGAGAAGATTTATGTTCGAGTTTGAGTTAACGAAAGTTCAAAGTCGAAATATTGCGATCGTATCTGAATGTATAAAAATTAATACTTTATTTGATAACATTTATGAAAATTATCATTTTAATTAGATCTTCTAGTATTAATATAATGAATTTAATATGACGAATTTAAAAAATTTATTTATTCAGTCGATGAAAATATTTATAACAAAATTTGAATGATATTTTAAATGAATGATAAAATTATTATTTATCTTAATTTATTTATCAATTAATAATAATTATTTAAGAAAAAGAAACAATAAAAAATTGAGTTTACAAGGTTTAAATATTATCAGGGGTATATTTAACCTAAGAATATCTGAAGTGTTTTTTTTTTTTTTTTAGAAAAAGTAAATTAGCTCTATAAAAGTACGTGTAAAAGTTAATTTTTCTAGATTTTCGCAATTTATATTTTCGTTTCATTTTGATTCATAATTAAATTATCACAATTAAAAAGCAAATTGAATTTCAGAAGAGCTCTTTGGATAATTTAATGTTAATATAAATGTTAGGTAAAAAATGAAATTCACTTTTAAATCTACTTCTTAAAAAAATACATTTTGAGCCACTGAAAAAATAATTAAGTGAAATGAACAAAAATGGGGGAAAAAGGGGTAAAAGAAGGAAAAACAGATTGAAAATCGAAACGGCTCGAACAATATATGTTACAGATAACGGTTGACAATTATTCATGTGTCGTACGCAATTATTACTGTTTAATATACATCGCATGCAAAATAATTCGAGTCTATAATATGACTAATTCGAATGTTAATTCAAACATATTTATGTAAATGTGGTAACTTTGATGTTTTTGTAATTTACCCAGTTACAAATGTGTACGAGCTCAGTTTTTCTAGATGATCACTTGCAAGCAGAAAAATGATGAAACGAACCCTTGAAGACAATATGTGAACATACTTATGATAAAGTACTAGAGAAATACTATAACAGTGTCTTTATTCCAATATATCTTTAGGAGTTCAAATAAATTTTTACATGTAGAAGAAAGTTTTTAATTTTTACCCTAGTTATAATAGAGAACAATTTAAAATTGAACAATTTGTTCAAACATTTTCTGCATGTAATGATAAACACTTTATTTTAACAATCATTTCATACTTTATTATAAGCATGTCCATAAGTTGTCTTCTGATTCATATTCATTGTGGGAAAATTAACTCATTCATTTTTCTCCATGTAACTTGTGCGGTGTTAAAGACTTACATTTCGTTTGTTAATAACCGTGAATAATCAGTTTCGCCTTAGTCATAGGAAGCTTAGAATTAAGACCGACTGGTTCTTATTACGAGATATTATTTATTATAAAAAACTGAGACACGGTCAATAATTAATGATTGATAAGAAACATTATACAAAGAGTACTATCAATAAATAAATTACTCATAATTATATGGGTGATCTGCTGAATGAGATGCAATCAATAAATAGTCGGTAATTACAGACTAGTCGTGAAAAATGGTTGACCGTAGGATATTAATAAAAAGTGATTGGAGAAACACTCTATTGATTATTAATATACTGAGAAAAATGTTCAGTTATTATAATTACATATAAAAATAGAGTTGGTTTCAGAGTCTAGTATAGAATTGTCAACAATTAGTTGAAAGAAATATAAATTTTTGCTATAATTTTGGAGTAAATGAAGCTTTTCCATTATAAGGTTCAGATTTTGACTGAGTTAATTTTAATGACATTTAAATCAAGTCACCTTCAGTTAAATGAAGTTAAGTTTACATTTAAGTGCATTATTTAAATTCAATTGGATTAATTTTAATTAAGTCATACTAATTTAAAATAAATTATTATATCTTCAATTCTATTGATTTCGATGTTAAAGAGAACAAGTTATTTTAATACAAAAACTCGTTTGTTTTTGTATTTTTCGTTTGTTACATTTAATTATAGATCATAATATGGAAGGTATTTAAAACCACTTGAATAGTTCATGTATGATACAATATCTGAAACGTCTATGTAATAGTTGTCAGACTATTATTAAATATCATCTGTTCTCGTTTCATTATTGATTTAATTTATTTTTGACATTTCGTTTGTTATTGCTGGGTATTATTTTTGGTCATTGCTTATCGTTAATGTACATCTGTTTAATCGATCGTTAAACCGATCGAATAATTGAATTACGTAACGCCACGATCTCAATTTATAATCGTAATTACTCAAACGTTATTGAATACAACGAAGAATGTTTTGTAAGCTCGTTTTTTTTTTTTTTTTTTCTTTTGCCTTGTCAACGTAGGTTGACGCACATTGCACTACGCCGAGCAATGAATGAAAATGAATCTCAAATCGGCGCTGCATATATTTTAAATCTTGATGTTATGCAACGCATGACAAATCGCTTTTCAAGTGTCAATGCACCAAGACGCCGATTACGTTCAGTCAATAAAAATCGTTTAGATCATTGTCATTTATGTTTATAAACAAATAATGCACTTGGCAAATTAAATCAGCCATAACTGTGATATAAATGATTTTCTTTTTTTACAACTTTTAATTATAATTTACAGTTCTTTAAATCCTTCTTCTTTCCATTTATATCAATTCTTAAATAGTGAAATTTATTACTAGATAATTGGTAGATAATTGACAAAATTCAAAGTTTTTTTTTCCCCCAATTAAATGTTAATTTTTTTCAACTTAACGGTTAATTAATTTTATTATTAAATTCTCGTGCATTCGATGAAAGTAATCAATGACGATTAAGCGAAATCGATCGCTCAATTAATCATCAAGTGTGCGCGAGTAATCGATGCTAACGAATTAACCGTTGAATAATTAAGATAATACCGAACTAACGCGAAGTATTAAAAAAGAAAAAAATAATTGTTTGGCGCACGATCCTCTTAAACTTTCCTTATATCGAGTAATCGGAATTAACAAATCCATTACTTTTTATAACCCTTCATAATCATCGACTTAAAAATTGATTAATCCACCTTAACATGTATTAAAATTGCGCCACCCATTGAGCCAGACATTATAGCTAATAACCTAGTTCGTAAAAAGAAATCACAAGAGTCATGAAAATTGTCCTCGCTATACCAATTTTGTGAAATCAACCTGTTATTATTGGTATAACTTGATCTTACGAGAAACAGTAAAGTTCTTCCCCATGTAGAAAATCCAGTGGTTCGCCGATCTTTACAATTGGGCCAGTACTGGCCCTGTACTGGCGGCCGACCGTCTACAATTGTAATGGCCCATTATTGGCCCGACCGTCGGTAAACGTCCGGCCCAACACTGGCCCGTTTGATCAAAATATT
>JABFPN010006176.1:0-11954 GCA_022817305.1 Leptoteleia sp. ZL-2020
GAATCAAATTATACTCCCGTGTCAATATAATAGCGCTCTGGTCTGTAGATTATAAAATATAAATTAATTAAATTTTGATTATAAAACACACTAACTCCGTGACTGCAGGTCTTATACTTGCCCTTAAGACTTTCCGAAGTTTACTTTCATGGTATAATTAATACCAACATAAATCTTTTTAACTAGCGATCTGGGGGGCGAGCTTTCAATCGATCTGGGTGTACTGATGAATATTCTCAACATATTTTGTAAAGTGCGATTTTTTGTCGTCTGCTCGAAAGGAAGCAGCACTTTTCAAAATACGTTGAGAATATTCAACAATTCATACATTTTTGTGAATCAAATTATACTCCCGTGTTCATAGAATAGCGCTCTGGTTCGTTTTTGAGATGTTAAAACTGCTATTCCGGAACTCCTGGAACTGTAACGTTATATTTTAGAACTACGAAACATGATGGAACAGACCATTTGAAAATGATATTTGAGTTCATAAAACCCATATATCTATCTCACTAAAAAAGTGAGACATTCTGGAAGCCCCAGTCAGTTTTGGAACACGTCTGATATTATTTTTTTCAAGTTTCTCGCTCATGATCAATTCTTTAGCATTGTATTATTATTCTTAATGCGGTTTGAACGTTTCTGATTGTTACATCACTGAAGAAAAATATAATTTACATTACTATCGAATTACCAAAAACTATGTTCATTTCATATCAGCTATGAATCGTAATATGTAAATGCAACTCTGAAATAAGTAATGAACAATAACAGAACTTATATTATTAATGTCTTTTATTACGAGTTTTGTACTACGTTAATGTTTAAAAGATAATTAGTTGTATTCTCGTCGAAGTTTACAGAAGAAAAATGAACGAAGAACAAGGTTCTGCAGCGAATGAAAAGACGGAAGAAATAAGCGAATCTACAATTGTCAATGATCATATGACCTTTGATCCAGAAACAAAAGATATTCCTGGATCAGAGGATAATGAAAATGAGGCAAAGGAAATTGTAAATATTGAGGAGGAAGTAACTAATATTCCAGTTGATAATCCTGAATCAGAAATTTTAGATTATGATAAAAATACAGATGAGAATACGAAGGAGGTTTTGGATGATATTGAAAATTTGCTGAATGATGATGAATTTATTGAAAGTTTAAATGTGGTAGATACTTGGGATGGAGATGAAGAAAGTAATAAGAAGAAATCAGAACCTATCCATGACAAGAAGCAGAAAGATAACAAACATGGGAAGGATGATAAGAAAAATTCCAAGTAAGTTATATCTATATGAAACTTCGTCGTTTTATGGGCTATTTATTTAAATTAAAAGTTTCTTTTTTGTATTAAAATAGAAGAATAGCAAATGACTATTTTTTTTTAATTTGTAAAAGTAATGTAGAAATTTATAAATGGAAATAAAATAAATCTCAAATTATACATACTTAAAAATATATGTTTGGAACAGATTTACCTATGCTTGAATTTAGGTATGCCATGTATAAAAGTATGAAATATTTGAAAGTAATATTAGACTTTCTATCATAAACTAATGTTATGTGTGCAATGGATATAATTATACAAGTATATTTTCTTAGCTAGGAACTGCAAATACAAATCTTGTTTTTGAGTGCAGCTTGTTATTTACAATTTTTCAAAACTTAGTATTAGATTTAAATTTGAACTTAAATCCATTCAAGTTTTTTTTATGATTTTAATACCAACTTTTTTATTGAACAAATTTTATATTTCCAGTATTTCAATGAAATTTAATTAATAAAAGAATTAGTATAAGATTGTTTTTTAATTGTTTGTTTACTGTTTTTCTTGAATTGAATATGCTACATAAATGATTTAAGATTAAATTTATTAAGTTTATTATTCAAAGAAAAAAAAAATAAATAAACTTCTTAAAAGTGATATATATCCCAATAAAGGTCAAAACATCAATCATTACATAGCTGAATTATTTATTTATTCTCTTCTCCAAAAATTAACGGTTAAAAAGAAAAATTTAAAAAATTTAAAATAGTTTTATAATATATGATATATATATTTTATAATATAAGATAATATTATGTATGAATTAACCATAGTTTTGTAATATATGAAAAAATGATGGCTTTGTGCACTTTATATAAAGATGGTTATTGCAGAATGTTAATATTGAATAAATCATAGAAAATCATGTATCAATTAAAACTAATATGCTTGATAGAGATGACAAGATTCGCAATAAATACAGAAGTAACTCAAAAGATAAGGCCAGGAAAGACGACAAAAAATATGAAATGTCTCGTCGCGATCCAAGTAAAAGTAGTAAGGACATTGAGAAAGACAAGTTGCGTACCAAGAAAGATGCTGAAAGCAAAATTCTTGCAGAAAAGGAAAAGGCTTTAAAGAAAATTTTGGACTCTGATACTGTAGTCCCACCTGGGACTGAATCTGAGGCAATAGAAAAAATTGTTGAAAAGCAAGGTACTGAGGAAGATGTACCTCAGAGGCGTAGTAGAGAACGTAGACGAAGTAATGATCGGTATAGACCAAGTCCTAACCGGATCAAAAGGAGCCCGTACAGGTCAAGACGCAGAAGTCCCAGTTTAGATAGACCAAACTTTAGACACAGAAGTCCATTGAGCCCTGAAAGAATTCGAAGATCATCTCCAAGAAGTTATCGAAGAAGAAGTATTGATAAGTACAGTCCAGATCGGCGAAGTATTGAAAGAAAAAGAAGACATGAATTACGTGACAGGTAAGAGAGTATAAATATTGTAACTGATTATTTTTGCCTTAGATAGTTGAATGATTTTTTTTATTTTTATTTTTAATGGACACTATTTAATAATGGGATCTAAAATGATAGTGTAAATAAATGAATCTGTATTCAGACTTGGTCAAGGACATTTCATCTTAAATGCTTTTTTTTTTATTAAAATATATTTTTTAAATCAATATTAATAAATATGTTTCATAATTGTTATGCTTTTTGTTTAATTTACTTACAGTGGTAAATTTTAGATCTGAATAAGATTATATGTATTATAAAACTAGTTTTAAGTCACGTACAGTCGACTTCCACACATTTACCATTCACTTATTTTCTCTTCCACACATTTTCTGCTTTTTCTTTCACACATTTGCTGTTTTACGGATTGGAACTGCCAATCAGTTTCTGCCAACCTTTTATTTCAACCAATCAGTTTCTTCGCCGGAACAGAAAATGTGTGAATGTTTCCAGTCCCGAAAACAGCAAATGTGTGGAAGTTGACTGTATTTATAAATAAGTTAAATAATAATGCTTATTTTTATTTTGTATAATAATTTAACTATTAGTAATATTTTTTAATAAGACTAGATAGAATTAATATTATAGAATGAAATAATTAAAAATAAATTTTAAAAAATTCTGAGTAAAAACTAAAAATTTGCTAATTTAATAACTGAAGTAATATTGAGCTTGTAAAACAAAATGTATATTTTCTGCTTAATTTGTAAACTTTTTTTAGATTCTTGTTTACTAATTTTTTAAATTTGAACATGTTTGAAAAATTTGTTGATTACTAAAAATTATAATATATTACAGTACATATTTTGATAAAAACTAAAGATTTAAACGTGTTATGTTAAGAGGCTTTTATTTAAATTATTTTAGAATAAAATTATCAATAAGTTCAAACTAGTTTTGAAAAACAAAAAAAAAAAAATTTAACGATTAGATTCAGAAATGTAGATAACTATTGTATAACTACAATCTTTTGAAGTAATGAATACTCTTTTTCTAAAAGTATCAAAAGGACCATAGATTTATCATAAATAAATATATTACAATACTTAATTATATCTATAAGATTTTCATCTAATTTGATTTTGGGCCAACTGATAGGATCTTCTCCAGATTGTGTGGTTGGGTACATCTTTCTATTTATGAATATTTTTAATAATATTTTTTTACTATCATTTAGTAAAAAAAAAAAATAGTGACAAAAACGTTTCTTAGAGAATTGAAGTTCAGAAGAAGTCGTTCCATTGACCGTCGCAGAAGTCGCTCTATTGAAAGACGTCGAAGATATAGCCGTACTCCGGACCGTCGTGATGACAGATGGCGCAGAACCCGCAGTCGTAGCAAATCACCCTCACGTCGCAGCCGAAAGCGCTCACCCTTTATCAATGAAATCGCTCGTCAATTCAGCAAAGATGGTCTACTTGTCAAAACTCCTCAGAACAGTTCTCCACAGTTCTTGAACACACCACCTGTAGCACCAGCGCCACCTACAATCACGCCAATGGTTTTAGGACCAAATCAACAGTTTGCTTCAAGCCTTCCGATGCCACCTATGGTCAATTCGGGAACCCCCTACATGAACTACGAACCTTCAAATCCTACCTCTATATATAACAATGATACAGTGTCACAAATGCCTTTACAACCTGTAGAATTTTCATCTGGACCACTCATATACAATAACCCTGGAAGGATAGTCAGTGGAATGGGACCAATGCCAGGATCCATCCCCTCCCCTCAACCTGTGCCACCACCTTCGCAAACGATGTACAATCATATTCGAGGAATTCCTGGACCTTCACGTTCGCCGGTATCAACCAGTGGGACTTTACCGCAACCTGATTCTGCAGCTGATTATGGAAGTGAATATCTACAGCCAATGCCTTTCATTGATTTGACACAACGAGAGGAACGCCTGAAAACACCTGAACCGCCAGTTATTTCAGATGCAAAAGTAATTAAGTTTCGGTTTCGTGAACCTTTCATGCAACGCTTTCCTGGCAAGGTTTTCGATATAGGATTTTCAGTTTATGAAATATCCATGAGACCTTGCAAATTTTCATTCCTAGTTGAATTGCACCAATTCAAAATAGTTCCTTTTCACTTTCCTTAGTAAACTCCCGGATTTCTTACAATAATATCCAGCTATTTAAATGAAAGGTCGCTTAATTTAAATTATTGAAATGTGTGGTGCATGTTTTATTGTGAAATTACGTTAGTGATTTTACGTCCAGAAAATGTGATAAAGCATTTGTGAAATTCATTCATCTAATTGTTTCAGCTGTTTGAAAAAACGAGTTTATCCAGTCTATTAGAAGCCTCTGTGTCAGCGAAAGGTGCGATTATTTTATTAATGGAATCATTTGTTGAGACATATATGTACATAATATATATTATACATATATGTATGTATTGAGCGATGCTATTCGAAAATTATTGATAAAATTATAATTCAAAAAGCAAATTAAGATGATTAAAGATTCATCTTAGCAACTTTATGATTGAAAATGAATTTAAATTTCCGACATCTTTCAATAGTGGAATCTGTTTCTTTATCTTATGAAGATAGAGCTTGCGGATAGATTCCGATCTAAGTTGAGGAAATTTGTCTTTGGATTTTAAAAGATAACAAAGAAGACAAAATGTATGATAGTATGAATTAATGATACTATTAATAATACAAAGCAGCAAAATAAAAAAGAATCAATAGGATTTTGGATAGCACTCAACAAATTTGATTTATTATATTTTTAAAGAATAATGTATACATCAATATTAATATTTTTTTCACGCTTCAGAATCGTCGGGTCCACCAGTTTTATATCCTGGTGAGTATTTAATAATGTTCGATCTGAATAGATCTACTTCTTAAAAAAAACTCATTTGTGTGCACATGTAACCGCATATATTTAAAGTGAAATAATGTAAAGCACAAAGTGAAATGTTATTTAATTCAAAAAGATTGATCAAGGAGACGCGATATAATGCATTGTATAATAATAACATACAATGTCATTGTTGAAGTCATTGTTTGAATATCAAGATTCATGTTTATAACAAATGTATACATACAGCATAACAAAATTAAACATTAAATGGGATAATATAAAAATTATACCTGTAAATATAAAATATTAAAAATAATTACATTGCAACATTGAGCACATTCACTTTAATCCGATAAAAGTAAAAAACTTAACACATAATAATTAATTATTTTTAATAAATAAACAAATAATAATTTACATATAAACAGAGTGAACAAACATTTTAAATAATTACTAAATTTTATTTTTTATAACGATATTAAACTAATAACCGTGATTTATTAATTATCGTTTATGCATTTTTATTTATCGTGCTTTTTATTATTCATAAAACGTAGTTCATGATAATGTTTCATCTATTTTATTTTAATATGAATAAATAATATAAGAAAATTATGAATATAATTTTCTTACATTTTTAAATAATTAATCAAAATCCAATATTTTTTTATGCAGTGAGTGAGCGCAAGCAAACTCATTATTTACATTTAGTTGAAGTAGTATCATATTTAGATTCTAGAAATAATATATGAAAAGATTTTCTAAATATCCCAAAATAAGACAGTGATTGTTTATTTTGGGTTTTTGCCTGATAAGTGTCATTTTGAATAGATGAAAATTTGTGTATAAATGGAACATCGAAAAAATATATCTCTGTTGGATGATATTTTCCATGGAGGATAGAAATCAGGATAAATTTATTTGAAATTAAACGGTATATTAATATTTTATAAAACAATGTATGTATTTCATACATATTATTTTAAACAAAATAACATATGTAATAATGTTTTAAGTTAATTTTACTTATAACATTAGTATCGTTGCGGAATGTACGCATTTTTTTGAGTTACATTCTACCAACAAACATATAATGCCTTATTTAAAACAAATAATATTAATAATTCATAATAATAATTTAAATAAATAATTAATATATAAAATATAAATAACGTACAATAATAATAATATTATAAATAATTCATTGTACATATAAAGTAATTAGCTTATTTATAATCATACATAATTTTAATAATCGGAATAAAAATTAATTTTTATTTTATAAATATGAATACTTGATATGCTACAAAGATAATTTATATATATCCTTGCAATCAACATTGCATCGAACTTCAATAATATGAGGGCTTTCTGGGTCCCAGGATTCAAACCGGATATTCTGAAGAACTGTGAGCGTGCTCTTCAAGATCTACCAGTAGAGGACCCGCGTTTAAAAATGAAAGGCCGTTTTTTCTTTGATCCGGTGCGTAAGGAACCTTGTAAAGCTCAAGCTCCACTTTCCAATTCTATCTTATTGCGCAAAGGAGCAAACAAAATTAGCTGGGATGATGAAGATCGTTTTCCAGTAAAATCTAAAAATCAAGTGATGACCCACCAAAAGATCTGTCAAACAGATGAAATAGAAATCGAGAGCAAGGGAATTCAGGTAAGTGTTGAGATGATCAGCATTGGTGTTCAAGTGTACCCGACGGATTTAACACCTACTAAGGTGGACGAGAAACGACCAGTTCAGGAACGTTTGGATTGGAGCAAATGTATGCCAGGAAGACGGGAACCTGACTTAAGGGAGAGTATAAATAATTCTCGTGAACGAATGGAACTTTGGAAACCACTTTCTCCATCTAGAATGCAAATGGAGCCACGAAATTTTAATGTCATGATGTCACCAGTGACCCATACAATGGATTTCGCACACAGAGATACTATTGTGTATCGACCTGTCGACGGTGTCAGGGAGCAACAAGAATACATACCACCTTTGGAAGAAAGTTTTAGACAACCTGTACCTGCGCAGTACGATAGACCGCTGTATCAACATTCTGGTTTCAGTGCACCAATGGGTGAATTTGAAGAAAGAAGAATGACAGAAAATATAGCGATGATGCGAGAACAGGATGAAGAGGAAATGGACATTGAAAGGTCTAATTGGAATGCCAGAGGCAACGCTTTAGGAGGCAAGCTTGGGAGTCTGTATAAATTGAGAGCTAGAGGAAGAAGTTTACGAGGACGCGGAACACCATATTCATCAGGCAACTTTTAGAAAAGTTGAAAATATTATAAAAGTCAGGAAAACCTTCACGGGAAAAAATAATGGAGTAGAATAAGTGGGATGTAACTGTTAGGCCAACGCAATACGCTATGTTACTGTTATGTATTTGTCCTATGTTGAGTCAATGCCATTTTGCTGTGAACTATACAATTTTTTTCCCCGTGTTTGGTTAAAATTGTGAAGAATCTTTGCCATTTCATAGTACTACTTATATTCACATTTTAATTTTGTTTTTATTTTTTTAATAAAATAATATTACGATGACTTTTTACATTTTAATTTTGTTTATAAATGTACTAGTTTAAATTCTTCCTTATAACTATTTCATTCATCAATGTTATAATTATCAGTATTTTTTTGAAAAATCATCACAACAGTGAGCTAATTTTAATGTTTTATGATTATTTCCTTAATTTTAATTTGAATAATTGTCCAAAAGTATAATTGGACGAATAAAAATATTTGAATTCAATTTTTTGTTATAAAGTTCAAACATTTAAAATATTATTTTTCTTATTTCTACACTGGATAAATTATAATAACTCGTGGATATTTATGATAAAATTTATTAATCAATATAAGAAATTATATTATAAATATAGTAACTTCAAATATATAATTTCCGCGAGTTATTAACAATGTAGTAAATATTACTATTATATTCTTCTTCTCAGTGTAGTATTATAAATTATATATATCCAAAATTGTAGAATTTACAGTTCAATTTATTTATTCTTTCATACATAGTCATTTTGACAAATTTACCTAAAGTACATTTTTAATGTATTTACCCAGTTAAATATCAAAAATATTTGTTTTTTAAGTTTACTTTAGTTTTAAAGTAAATAAAATAAAATGCAGTCTCATTTTTTTATATAAGATATCCCCCATTATCAAAAAAATAGCTGAATTTCATTTAAAATGTGAATCAATTTTTTATTTTTAGTTGCAATTAAATAAATAATAACTATGATTTTAAACAAGAAGATATGTTTTTAAAAACTTATGAAATATGTTAAGAATTTATTTGTGCCTGGGAACAAGTTTTCGTAAATATGATTGATTAATCAGAAAATAAAAAGATTTGAATGAAATATTCAACAATATTTGGAAACAATATCATACTGTATTTAAGTTGATACAGTTGAAAGAGCTGATACAAGTCATCATTAACTTGCACATAATGAAAGGTAATCATTATACTAAATCTTTTGTTATATTTTGTATAAAATGTGTAATTCGAAATATTGCATTTAATAAATCATATCCTAAAATGAGTGTCTTATTATTCAATCAGTTCAACATTACTATAGTTTTATTTTTAACAGTGAAATTGTGCAAGTTACAAAGAAATTCAGTGCTGTGAATAATAAAAATTTTTTTTATTATAGTGTGTAATTGTGTTTAAGTTTATATTGTGTTTGTGAACATAAATGCAAGAAGTCCTAATAAAATTTAAAGACAAAAGTAAATAAAATTATTTAGCAAAAATTATTTCATTCCAGATTGTTTTGATATAATGATATTTCAGAATGTTTATCTTGAATCGCACGGGGCTATACCACTTTATATAGTAAATTAAATTAAAAAAAAAAGTAATCAGTAAATTATTCTGATGTTATTAAAGTACTATAAATAAACCATTTTTTTATTATATTTATGCAACGATTTAAACTTTAAACTGTTCGGAATTTTTGTTTATTGAAAAGAACTACTCACAACCAGATGAAAAACCATGCAGGACAATATATTTGATAAATAATTTCCTAAGTCTGCAGATAATGCTCATTATTCACGCAATTATTGATCAATAAGTATTAAATACATTGGATGTCAATTGCTCAATAACTGTTTATATATGTAACCACATTAAGTAGCACTATTAAGTGATGAATTTCACGAATTCACACGAATCGAATGATTCTGCAAATTGCAGAATTTGCTTTCTTTAGATTCTATGTAACCTTCAATACTTTTTAATTATACTAATTTTATAATATTAAATTAATACTAATTATACTAAATTTAAATTAAAAATATAAAATATGAAACATAATAAAACAGCCAAAATCTATTTAATATTGTAAAAGACTTAATTATTAATGAGTTTTTTTATTCGCTACATTGAGTATGTATCGTCGTTAGTTTATATTTATATATATATATATGTACACAAGATATTGTATGTATCTTTTACAATTTTCTATTTGTAAAAAATAATATAAAATTAGTTTAATTTAAATTACAGCTGTTCATTAAATCATTTCATTTCTGAACTTCTTTCTATTATTGGGAATTATCGGGTACTTTTAATACAAGATGCTACTCATTAACTACTAGAAAAAATTTCCTCGCATAATATTAATTAGGCAATTAAAGGATTGCTTCTTTTTCCACAATGAATGAATAATACCAAAGTCGAATAAAATTAAATATAAAATATTAATTAATTTATTCATATACCCTTTGGGCTATCAGGATCAATGTTTTTACAGTTTCCACTTAAAATACCTGCTTGTCGCAACTGTTTTCTCAAATATTTATAATGGTTGTATAAGCAACCACGAGCTCCTACAGCTTTCTTGTTTGTACCCGTATGTGAGGGCACATAAAAAAAATCTCTCTTCTCTGTTGGAAATAATTCAACTATTTGCTTTCTCATAATAAGGAATTCCTTATTCGTTATTCTATAAATTAAAAAAAGAATAACAAATAATTAATTATTCAGATACGTTTAATCCATTAAATAAACAATTTACATAAACAGATATTTGATTCTTTATGTTTGCTTAAATCATATTTTGGAAAATTATGAGGATTAAAGAATATTCAAGATTGCTGCATAAAAAACTGTAGAAACAATATAAAACAATCTCAAGTTTTATTAACAAAAATAACCTATTGCAAGAAACCAGCTTAGAACTTTTTTCACCTTCAATCCTTCATACAACAACATAAGTTTGTAATTGTATTATTAAAATGTAATTATAAAATGCATTTGATATTTTTTTGTTTTTAACTGGCTCAGACATTTATTTAAAAATATTTTCGTGTTACAACAGTGCAAATTTTGGACATATTTAAAGTTTTAAAAAGTATAAAAATTAATATTCTTACGAAGATATATAAAATATATTTAAAATAGTATATTTAACATCCCTTATGAAAATTTGAAAAGCTAAAAAAAAGATTCAAAAAGTAGTGTATAAAACTTACTTGTATGTATAAGGTTCTTCATTTAATTTTTGTAAAATTAATAAATCCTTTAATTTATTATAATCAACGGTCCTGCTTCTTTGGTATTTTCCTAAAACTATTCTTCCTTGCAAATTTTCAGGTGCATTTAAAAAACGAAATAATTCATTTTCAACAAACACAAACGGATCTAAAAATATGCATGTATTAATAATAAAAAGTCAAGTTAATATAAAAATTAAGGCAATTATTAGAAAAAGTAAAAAACATTTAATGTAATTAAAGTTTCTGATTATTGAAGAATAAAATAAAGAAATTTATTGAATAAATGATGTAGTAAAATTCAAATTACTTGAGTTATTTGAGCTGCTAGCAGTATCTTTAGAAACTATATTTAAATTTCCATTTAAATTTTTATTCTCACTATTAGGCAGATCAGGTACTGTATCATATTCATCAACATCATCTATTTCTTCTTTCACAAATTCAAATTCTTCGTCATCTACATTCATTTCTTCTTTCACAAAGACAAATGTATTTTCCTCACTCATTGCAAAACTGTTCTAATAATTAAATTAAAATATATTAATAAAAACATTTGTTATGTAACATTTGTTTTTAAAAAATTTTAAAAGTTTTATATTGTAATTTTAACAATATTAAATTGAAATGCCAGGAAATATGCAATTAACGGAAACTATTTTATATACTATTTTTATATCTATTATACACTGAAAAAATTTTGGTGCGTTAGACGCGTTTCCTTTGGTACGTCTGACATACTGAGGTTATGGTACGACAGACATCCCAATTTTGGGGCAGCAGCTGTACTAAAATAACGGACGACTGTTTTC